>JAMLFT010002753.1:0-24211 GCA_026544285.1 Pachyrhizus erosus | reverse complement strand
ACGACATTCGTACTTGAAAAAGTACTATATTACAATTGAATCGGTACACTTGCCGAATTAAAGAAAAATAACTAACAGTGACATATTCAATAGAGAAAAGAGAAAAACAAATGATCTTTATTTACCAAAAGCCATTGACACATCTTCTAAAATTGGCATAACATTTTTACACATTCTAACTTCAGTTTCTTCCTTCTTTAGGCTCTTGACTCAAAATTGGTTTTTGATACAAAAAAACTCCATTTATCCTTTAGAAACCTTTGCTTTCCGTTGAATGCTTGGAATCCGTATGTTAAAGCATGCTTGAAAAACAAAGAGAATAATAGATGCACATAGTAAAAAAACAATTTAACCTCAACATTAGAAAACATGAAAGCCTCAAGTTTTACGACTAAAAAACACTAAATGAAAAATTTATGTGAGTATAAAAATTAGAGTAAGTTTTCATTACGTGTTGGATGGTGTGAAAAGCAACACATTGGACACTAGATATTTTCGTTAAAACATTTGGACACTCATTTTATCATAACACATTGGATGCTTAGTTATTTTAGTAAAACATTGGATACATTTTGCACTTTAGATGCATATTTAATTAAAATTATTTTTGCGCGTATAAGTTAAGCGATATACCCTTGTTTGTTTTGGATGTATATTTAATCTACACAGCTCATCAAAACAATGATAAAGGTTAAACATCTTTCATGTTTTTGGTTTCAATAATCTTCCTTTTTTTTATAATGACAAACAATATTAAATTTTGATTTGTCACAATATAAAATGTATCAGAGTGAAAATACAAATGCTATATATAATAGTTAGTCATAGTTAAAAAGGCTTATGTATCATAGTAAGGAATATAATCATTTGATATACACAATATCAGATTCCTCCTAAGTCCAATATCCATAGAAAACATATTAGAGCGTTATATGTGTGAAGTAATGCATACATATCAAAGCACACATGTGTGATAATCAACAACTATCATATTATATAAAAAATTTAATTAACAATGGTTCAAAGGAAAAAAAAAAAGAGAGAGAGAGAGAATGTAGGGTTTTGGGAATTATTCTCACTAGGTAGGTTGATCATCAAGTTTAGGTAGTTAGGAGGGTTGTTGAGTAGTTTGTTGTTTTTGTTAAACATGAGGTACCAATTATTGTAATAAAGCCATGATTAGTGCCAAAGAGACATTGATCTTCATATTAAAAGTTGAATCAATGGCTTACACCTAATTTGCAACATACTAACAAATTTTGTGACACGCTTCTTTGAGTGGTCATTTATCTTATTATTTATCAAATTCTCCACTTGTGTTGGAGAGAGCAAGGATGATGTAGATGCGATAACCTGAGTTAGTGTAGATGTAGTAGACATAACAATTATATTAGTTTTAGGAAGAGGCATACTTAGTGGTTCTTCTCAAGGTACAAACAACTAAACTATGTTGATTGACTACTCAAGAATGAAAGGAGGAAAACTTTTAGTAATAGGAATGTGATTCCAATCTCAAAAGGTAGCCAAAATGCCATACTTGATCATTGTTTATAGTCCATAAAGTGGTTTTTATTTGTTCACCAAAAATGTATTGATAATGTTTGAGAAACTATAGGTTCTAACTGAATGCAAAGCCTTGTTTGACATAGTCTTAGTGTTTTGCTTCTATTCTTCGGTCACACCAAATATGGACGTCATTATTGTTGACTCATACAATTCTTGTTGCCAAAACTTGTATTCATCTCATTCATCATAAGCTATAGTAAGACTTGTTTAGTCCCAAGCCTCTTGAAAAACTGGTTGATATTTATGAAACTCCACCATTGTCTTGGCACACATTTCTTCCTTAATAAGTTATTCTTCTTTCTTCCCAATCAAGTTTGTGCTTAACAACCTTGGGCAAATCATATATGGATAGAATTAGACCTTAGTCATCTCCTTCACATGAAGATTAAAATAAGGGAGATTGTTAGAACTAAAGATGTCGATAAAATGTCAAACCCCTAAAATCTATAGTTTTGATTATTACAAAAGAATATTATAATTTGAATTATATTAATGTTTCGACAAATATGCTAAAAATAATATGTCCTAAGAAACAAAAAGGTAATATATCTCTAACTTAGACATATGAGTATAAAAAAAAAAAAATTAAGCATCCAAAGCACTTTAAACGTTAGATACATCTAGTAGTCTTTTTGGTAAATATAAATCCAAAAGCTTTTCACAAAACTCAATATGCTCAAGACATATGATTTAAAAAATGTGTCCTAATTTGATATTCATCCTAAACATCATATGTTTTTCTACTTTCACATTTATTATGTTTGATTTTAGTCTTACACTTTTCAAATGTCTAGGATAGTTGTTATAGTAATTTACTTTTGTTTCTATCATTATTGTTGTTTTAACATTTATATTCAAATGAACATTTAATGACACAGTTATAGCTAAAAACGTTGTGTCAATTACCTAAACTCCCTCACAAGGTTGATCTTAGTGTGTTGTTTAAATTTTTATTAATTAATTTAACTTTAAGGTATTTTTAACAATTTTTTATTTTTGAATTAATACAATCAATAAATATTAAAATTAAATAATTATTTTATTATTGGCTATATCTATTAATATTAATTATTTACATTTGCACACACTAACGCAGACACACATACACATTAAAAAGTATATGTTAGAAAGAAAATACAAATTTATATATCTTTTTGTGTTCAACTACCTTTGAGTCATTGTCTTTCTTGCATTAAAAAATAGCTTTTTCTAAATCATTGTTCACACTTTCAAGTGTGTTTACACCTTTATCCTCCATAGAGCACAACTTCCTTTGGACATTTCATTTGCTTGTCACAATGTTCACCTTTGCATAATCCTATTCAAATTAGCTCAACTTAGGTTGAGAAACTCCCAGCATGTCTTCTAATATTTCTTTCTTTATAGATCTCCTAGGGCATATATCATCATTTTCATTCTTCATATCTATACCATGTATTGTAGTTAAACGTCTTAAACCTTTGGTGCGGTGTTGAAGTCTTGCAATAAGTTCCAACCCCAAAATCTTATCTTTGTGGCCATCATTTGGAGGGTTTAAATTAGCACTGTCAAATTGCAATTGACCACTAACTAATTGCATTTCCTCATTCATATTATTGTTTGAGCATTTTGTCATCTCTGTCATCGCATAATCACCAAGATACACTTCAAGTTGCCTTGAGCATTCTCCATTCGTAAAACCACCTTTATTGGATTCAAGTTCTTCTCTTTCTGCTAGCTCATTTGTGTTCTTCCTCTTCTTGTCATTTGTTAAATTCAAGTTTTCCTGTCTTTGATCCTCATTACCAAAATCAGAAATTGCATCATGAATAATGGTATTCCTTCTCTCTTGAGCCCTTCTTTCACCATTATGTTGTTTCTTAAGACTTGTTTGTGATCGCAAACCTTCTCTCATTTTTCAATGAAACCTAATTCTATAAACAATTTTAAAGAAGTGTTAATATAAAATATAATAAAAAAAACTAAAGCAAAACGCGTAACTAACTATCCATAATAAGATTTGAATATTAATCTAGTTTAACAAGAGTGAAAGAAAACAAGAAGATAACAATAATATATCAAGGAGGTTACAAGAAATGAAGCAAAGAGGAATGGTAGAAGTGATATGTATGTAATGAGTTAAATAATTGAAGAAAAAAAATGTAATTAGAGCGAAACACAAAATGAAGGGTCTATTTAGAAGAAATGAAAACCCACAAAGACAAAAACACCCATATATATAATAAAGAAAAGTGAACAAGGATATAATACTCATAGTCACATACATAGGTTTTAGCTTTGCTCTAGGATTTGGGTCTCAACAAATTTCCTTATCTCAATTGTGCCTACAAAAGGTCATTGTTCAATGTTAGAAAGAAATAAAGTGAGTAGTGAAATAGAAAAAATGGAAAGAACACACTAATAGATAAAGATGACAAAACATAACAAACATGATATAAAGAGGGAAAAATCACACTCATATAGTATAAAAAAATGTTTTTGGAGGTTTATGTGACAAATATTCTAAATAAAGGCATATATTCATTTCCATTATTATTTAAATTTTTAATTAAAAATTACATATCATAAAATAAGTAATCAATTTTAAAACCAGTGTAAAGACTTCTTTTTGAAAAAATGCTTTAACCTTTTAAATCATATTCAAAGGGTGGAAAACAAATAAGTTATTTATATTTAAAATGTTGCTTTCTAAATATATTAAACAAACAATAGAAAATAAAGGGTGACAAAAATAAGTTGTTGATTTCATTTAAATTACTAATTTGATGAAATAAGACACTTTGAGTTTTTAGATTTTACTTATTATTACTATACTTTTTATTTCATGATTATCCTAGTAAATATACATATAAAACATGAATATGTACACAACTTTTGAAGGAGTATTTTCCTTTTACACTACCTATCCTTTTTCTAATGCAAACATAAGTATAAACATTCAATTCAAATAAAAATACCAGATAAAAAACACATTGAAATAAGCCAAACACAACAACAATAACACATCAATAGGATATTAAAATATGAATAATATAAATTAAGGAAAAGAAAAGAAAAAAACACAAACAAAAAAAAATGATGGTAAAATTAAAAGCTAAATGGAAGTGATATATTTAGGTAAAAAATATGGTTTAAGCACATTATATATAAAGCATGATAAGACATTGTAGGATTTCTATATGGCATGGCTATTTGTTTCATACAAGGGAAACAATATGATATTCCAATAAAAAAAAGGACAAAATGGAATCAACAATGTGAAAGACTACCTAGCAAATGAATAAGATAGTGAACAAAGTAAAGTAATGTAAAAAATGAATAAGCAAGGAAAATTGCTCATCACACTGTTGAAACAAATATTTGACTCAAGCTACAATGGTGTAGTTTAAGATGAGCAATTTATTTTAGTTAGAGTAAGAAATAACATTAATATGTCTATGAAAACTATATCTTATTACTCTTGGTTAAAAATATTAGTCATGGGCACAACTTAATTATTAATATCAACTTAATGAGTTCAAATAGTTATAATTTTATATTTTGCTAAAGATTGAGCAACAATTCCAATAGTATAACAATAATACAATAACATATAACACAACACATCAAATTACTAAGCAATTATAAATGTAGTACAAAAAATAAAAAGTAGAAACGTATAGTAGAAATAATCAACCAATAAAAAAATACAAACTTAAAATGATACTAACTCACACATATAGACAAAAAAAAATAGAGACATATATTAGAAATGAGCGTGAGAGAAAGGAAGAGCATTCATAATCACATAAACAAGCTTTGGCTTTGCTCTATGTTTTATGCCTCCACAAAGTTCCTTGGCTTAGTCGTTCCTACCAAAAAACATCATTCCAAAAATACGATACTTAAAGTCAATGTTAGGAAAAAATGAAGAGAATGGTGAAAGAAGGAGCATGGTGAGATCACACTAATAGATAAAGATGACAAAACACACATAATGCACGAGAGAGATAAAGAAATAATACATTGATTGTTTGATTTACAATTGCAAGTGTGAGCAAGCTTTGGTGAAATGCTCAATCTACAAATTCAAGAGAAAATATAAGAGGGTAGATTGAGAGATGCAGCGCCGCTAGGGTTTCCCTTCCATAAAAAATGAGCACAACACACTTAAAGTATAGTATTTATAGTTAAGTTTATTATACAATAAGTTAATTTATCAATTGGGTAATATTTTGGTTTGAAAATAATACAATTACACCCAACTTCATTAACTCATTAGAACCCAATTTTTAACCCTTATAATCCATGACCCATTTGAAATCATGTTGTAGCTAAAATGGGCTTTGAGTATGGCATGTTTCTTGCATATTAGTTTGGGCTAGCCATAGGTATCAATATGTTTTTACCCCCATAACATTAAAACATATTTATTTAAACATTAAAATCACATCATAAATGAGTTAGAATTCAATTTAATAGTATTAGAAATTTTGTAAAAATAAAATCAACGTTTATTTCAATTTTGTTTCAAATTCAATTTTATATATGAAAAAAATACGCAAGTGTAAATAGAATGAGAAGCAAAAGTAAACCCCAAGTCATTTAACAAAATAAAAATAACAATATCTTAAAAAATTATATTATCATTTCATGTTACCCATAAAGTAAATATTACAAGTTTATGTGCTTACAATTTTTTATCAACTTAATGAAGGTACGAGTACCCTTTAAAATGTGGAAACATGATAGAAATTGTCATTAATAAATTTCTCATTCTTTGAAAAATATTCCACAATATTTTATAAATAAGAACATTGTCTTGTTAAGAATTTTATATTTATGATGAATAAAAGATTGAATTATTTTATTGATTGACTTAACTAATAAGTTATTTATAACAATTTAAGGTTTGTAAATTTAGGATTTTTGTAATGACCTAATTTCTCTTTATAGTAATCTACCTTTTTAAAATAAAAAATAATGTTAATTTATTATAATAAAATTATTTGGAATAGAGGAATTAAAACATAAGAAATTATGGTAAATTATGTTAGATACTCTATGCCTGTTAACATTTAATGTGAATTGCTTTAATTTTATTTATTTGTGGTATATATTATTTTATGTGGTGTTTTATAGTTAAAGTTTTAATAGTAATTATCTAAGATTTTAATGTATTGTTTGGTCTTGTATATTAAATAAAAGGTTATGTTAGAATTAAAGAAAAGATTAGCTAGGCCTTGGTAACAAAAAAATAACAATAAACATTGTCACATGTTTGGTTCTAGTTAGTAAAAGGGGGTGTTGTGATTATAAATAGTAAGATGCCTTATATTTAGGCCCTAGTTAGTAAAACATAAGTTGCAAGTAGTAAAACTATGGATATTCTTGAATGTTGGGCCTAATAAAAAGAACTAAAGCACAATTCAAAATAGTAATTATTGTTTTTGGGCCTAAACAATTAGATATGATTACCTTCAAACCTTTTTTGGACCCAAACCATAAAGCTAACAAAAGAATCAACATATGAAGTGAGTGTATATATGTGGAAGTTGTCCAAGAAAAGGAGGAGAAAGTGAGATTCTTGTCATGAGTGCGGCATGTAAGACAACATCATTTTCGATACTTGCACACAAGGGTTATCTACACTATGCTATATGTATGCAAGATAAGAAAGTTGCCCACATTGGTCAAATTTGCCACCCTCAAAGCCTAAACCTCAGTTGCCAAAACCTTCCATACCCTCTATACATAGTTATTCCAAGTTTTTCACCATACAACCAATTCAATCATTCTCTACCATCTCTTCTTAACTTGAGTGTTTCCTTGTGAGTGAGAGCTAGAGGAGCTTTAATGAAGCTTAGGAGGAAAAAAAGTAAACTTATAGCCTCTTCCTTTAGCTTTCTTATGTTATTTTTATGGTGGGAAAAAGATGGATCTTGGCCCTTAAGATTCTCTTATTATATTGTTTAAATGTTTGCATGTTTGCATGTTGTTTGATCTTGATTATTGTGGTTATTTTGTTTTTATCATGTTATTAAGTTATTGTCCTAATTTTGTAAATATATGAAATTTATGTTGTTATAATGCTTAAATTAGATTAAACATGCTTTTTATGTATTGATGATGAACATGATAGAATTTGCCATGAACCTATTTGAAAGTTGAAAATAAAAAGGTGAGACTTGTGGTTTGATCCAAGAGGGGCATGAATCTTTAAGAAATGTACAATCAATGTAAAAAGCCATTCCTAACCAATGTAAAAATTCTTTTTTATAGTTTGTACAAAATCAAGAAGTACCAATCCAAATTTGAAATAAGGATCCAACAAGCACAATGAAGAGAGAAAGAATATAAAGTTAACTATGGATGGAAAGCAAAATGCATGAAGAAGGCTATAAAACTCAGAGATATGTAATGAGAGAGAAAAATATATGACTCAAGAGAATCATTTTGAAATTAAGAGAGTGTAAAACATAGGATAACACAAGAAGTAGGGTCAAATCATATTTTTGAAACTTTTTTGTGAATTTTTTTGAAAAATAAAGTTTTTTCTTATCAATCAAACAAAGATTCAAAACTAGTATAATGAAAGACAATAGAAAACTCATTCTATTTAAAAACAAAACATTTTCTAAAAAGAAAATCAACCCATTAAAATTACAAGGTTAGTTAAACAAATAAAAAAGGCAATAAAAAGAACACAAGGTTGTTTTCATATTGGTTTGCCTCTACCACCAAGACTAAGTCCATACCATGGTTAACCACCATGTTCTACTAACTCTTCTCAACTCATTTCTAGCATTTAAACCCAAGTAATTTTACAATTGCCTCATCAAATAATATCTCAAGTATTCTTTGACTCAAAGCCTTTTTAAACTTCAACCAATCACAAGGATTTTAGTTTAAAGGGTAACGTTCACATCCCTAATCATCTTATCAAATAATTGTACAAATTTGAGTTAAGGGTTTTTCTATGTTGGCAATAGGAATAAAAGAGATTAAGTTGAAAGCACAAATACAATTAAATAACTCATTAAGTTCTCATACATTGTTTTTAAAAACTTCTTGCATATATATAGGTAGACACGATAAACTAACCATTGTTTCTTATGCTTTCTTCTTGCTTAAATCTTATTCTTTCTAAGAGAAAAAATAGTTATTTAATGCATTCAATCCCTTTCACCAACTAGTTACTTTGATATGATAAAACATATAACTTATCTCCACTTTCTCATACATGATTTTTTGTGGTGAGAATTTTCCTTTTGCGTAGACATGTAAGCTAACATTCATTTTTCACTTGATTTAACATGCCTTTTGAGGGATTTGGTGAACACTTCTTTGTTGACCTATTGTTTGAAACTCCTAAAGTCATACTTCGAGAATGATAAATGAATTTTCCAAAATCTTGATACGCAATTAGACTAAAAAAATAAACATGTAATCAATATAATAATAATAACAAATATAATTTGTATTATCTAATGATAGGACAATGTATCATCGTCTTTTTTTTCTTAAAATTGTAAGTGTAATTACTTTACTCACAAAACTAATACTTTTTGTTGTTATCACTCCTAACCAATTAAGGGTACTTATTTGTGTTGATACCTAACAAAGAGGGATGTCTAAACATTGGTTTGAGATAATATTTTAAGGAATGATATTGTTGCAAGCTTTGATTTCTAGGATCATTGTTTACCCTTACTCATTCTCCCATTTGGTTACCCTTACTTTTGAATATACGAGCTATTTTTTCAAGATTAAGAATTAAAGTAAAATATCAATAAAGTTTCTAATATAAAATTATAATAATACTTTAATAAAGTTACTTTTACTTCATACTCACCCATCAAGAATGTATGTACAACCTCATAAACAAAGAATATCATGATAATATATTAATAAAATTAATTTTACCTCAAATATGCCACCCATAATGTTTTAAATATATTCCATGGACAAAAACATGCTAATATGTTAATAAAATAATTAGTGATAAATAAAATGCAAGTATTGTGTCATTATAAGGAGTGTATTATTACATGGCACATTTTTTCTAGTGTAATAAAATCAAACTCATCCTAAGTACCTAAAATCCCAAGGGTTCCTTGAATATACAAGTAATAAGGGGTAAAATTTCTTTGATTCTATCTTCTTGATCCAAGTAATAAGTAATGATAATTATTTATGTGCCTAATTCCTTCATATAACCAATTAAATTGTAGTCTAACTTTCATAGAAACACAAAGAAAACACATAAGAGGAGATGAAATGTGTGCTTTTATTTTTAAAAAAATGCAATAAAAAGGTATTCTATCTTTTAAAAGCACTTCACAAAAGATTCTCCACAAACTAAAAGTGTGAAATATAAAAGAGAGACAAAGAAAAAGTACACATAGGTTTATATTTGTTCACTCTACAAGGAAAGCTATGTCCAATCCTTTTAACTAGAGAGACTTTTAATGAGAAACTCAATTACAATGCCAAACTAGAAAGGTATAATTATAACACATCAAAAATTGGATTTATAATTGATAATTATAAGAAACTTGAATTTAAACAAAGTAATGACAAATAAATATTATGTTTAGAGTCTGAAACTTATTATTATAGTACAAAACTTAAAGTGTGTTCTTATAGGTTTAAAGACTTTTAAATAAATTCTTTTAATTTGAAACTTGTATAAATAAATTTTTGAAATTTAATTTACAGGATAGATAAAAGAGTTATTATGACAAGCTAACTCACATGTTTTTGGAAGTTACTCTGATAAGTGGTAATAACCTTTACTGCCTTATAGGAATTTACAATTTTTCATTTAAATGCATGTTTATATAGGGAATTTCATTAATCAGATATTGCCAGTGAATGCAGGAATAATGAAAAACCATAAGAAATGTTCCTTCGTGTTTGGGAATTAAACGTGAATAGATTGTCGATTTTTATTCCCATCTAACATTTTTTTTTTCAATTTTATTTATGTGTCTATAATAACATGAAATATGTGTATGTGTCTATGAGATTTATAAAAATAGTATATGATTAAGATTTCTATAAGAGTTAAATTAATTATATTGATTATTAAAGGATCAATTAAAGTTGTATTAGTTATATGTTAAATAGTTGCACAAAATTATTAATTTAAATAATTAGCTCATAATTATCAAAAACACCATTTATATATAATTTTATATTAATATAATAAAAACTTGTATTACTAACTAACAATTAAATGAAATATGCTACTTATATAATTAATTATACGCCTAAATTTATTTAACTAGCAAAATTAGAAGTAGAGAAAATATTGAATTTGTGTGTAGGGGTGTGCGTCGACTAAGAAATAGAACGAGGGATTGCATTTGCATTTTTGGTTCAAAACACATGATAGCTAATTAACAATTAAAAGTAAATAGATATTTGCAAAGATTTTGCTTTTCTTACAAGGTACCTACATGCAAAAAGAAGCTAAAATCTCATTACCCTTCCCACCGCCCTACTAAGCTAAAGTAAAAAAAATAAACAAAAACAAAATTTCAATTAATAAAATAATAACTTTAACCCACTTCTCTCACCTCTCTCCAAGTGTATAAATACCATGCAATCCAAAGGGCATCTTCACATCACTCCCTTTGGAGTTAACTCATTCTCTCTTCTATCTTTCATAAAGAAGTACTCCTAACGAGGAATCCTCTAGTTCATAATATTTTTAGTTTTAGGAATGGGAAAAGGAGACTTTGGACGAAGCTTTGCGAAGAAAAACTCCAACACCCTCCTTTTATGCTAGCTCAGGTGTGAGGTAATGAGGGGCGTGGGGCGTGGGGCGTGGGGCGTGGTTCTTGTTTGGTTGCTTCTATAAGGAGGTAGAGATGAATTTTGATCCATAAAGTTCTCTACACTCACTTGTTTATTGTTTGATCTATATAATTAATTGTTAGTATGGTGTTTTACTATTTATAATATGTTGTATTGTTATTGTTAGGCATTGATATGATTAAATGATAATAATATCCTAATATTGGTTGGATTATGTTAATATAACTCCCTTTTTAATAAAACACTTAATCCCATATAAACCGAAAAAGAATATCAATCCTAATCTACCCACCATAACTACTTAAAAAGAAAAGTTAGATGAGAGTATAGCCAATTGTACATAACCAATCCCCAGTCTACACCTAAGCAAAATCCTCGGAAGGACCTTCCTCTTACTCGTCATCATAGTTAACTTCACTAGCTGAAGTGACAGTTACTACCACCTCCTAGTCTATCTCCAAGGCACACTAGGCCAGTGGGTCGTACAAAAGGAACACAAAATTTGGCAGAACACTCACAAGACAATTGAACAACTAACTCCATGTCCACGTCTAGCAGAGAAGATCCAGAGGAAGTAAATGACGACAACTACGACACTAAAACATACTCAAGAGTAAGTGTTTGGGTCAGAACAACTAGTAGCTCTACATGCGCAGGTCTCATATGTAGTTTAACTGCAATTAGCCTGAAAGAAAAGCACACTAGACCCTCGAACATGTCGTCATCAAAGAAGGGGTTGTTCGACCAATTCCTCTGGTGACTTTGAATTAACAGGCAAAATATCGGTCTAAAGGTTCAATCCATCTCTATCTAAAAAATATAATGTACGAAATGAATTCTTTCTACATCTCTAAATAGCACACATAAACAATCATGATTATAAGTTTAAATTATTATTTTATAATCATATGAGATTTATTCTCATATTTATCAAGAAAATTGATAATTTTGTACAGTTGTCATCATAATAGTTATTTTAAATTTTTATCAAAAATAATTATTAAAATTTTTAATTATATAAAATATTAGTCACGATAATATAACTTAATATTTGATTATTCTATTTGATCTTATCAATTCTTAAAAATTAAACAAAAATTAAATACAAAAAGTGAAAATGAGGGTGTTATAACTTTAAGATTAATGGAAGGCCCAAACTCCTCCAGAAGGAATGAGATTATGCTATGCTCGGCACAATCATGTTGAGTTTTTCAAAATATTTGGATTTATATCAGAGTTTTCAAGCACAATTATATTGGTTATTGAAGGCACAAGCAACATTGAATTTTCAAATTCTTTGCTCTTATAGCATGTTCGTATTACCCTTAGTATGACCATTGTGATTTTCGCAACACAACTTTGTAATTATATTATAGATAGAAAAGTGGAGGTCAAAGTTGGGTGATTTTTAACTCTATGTTACAAAATTAGGATATTCTAAGTGGGAAAGTGACTACAAGGGAGACTTGAACTTACGAAGAACATAAGGATCACGATGGACATTGATATTTGTAAAGCTTTTTTTTTATTATTATTAATCTATATGTACTATTTAACTGTTTTATGCTCTCATATACTTAAGATTAGTTATAATTCATAAACTAACGTTATGATGTAATTGTATTTATGTACCCAATATTTTATTATAATTGAAACCTTTTTTTATTCAATCAATTGAATTTTTTCATTTAAAATTTTAGTTTAGAATTGATCACTTATAATTAATTGTTTTATGAAGCAATTGGATTTGTATGACAATGTATTGACCTTGTTGTATGAATTCCTAATTGGATTAATATTTTATAATCAATCTCTCTGTAAAATATCCTTTACCCTAATTTTAATTTTACATTAACAAATAAGATTAAATTATGGGAAAGAGTGTTAATAGATCATGATTAAAGTTTGTTGATAAAATTAAGAGATAATTGACAATTGAAATTTAACTTTGGGTTCAACTAGAATAAAAATTAAGGGAAATAAAGGTATACTCAAAGTCACAATCTTAAGTTTTCTTATTTGAAAGTCTTTTAGTCAACATTGTTCACTTATTTTTATTTTGTTTCCTACGGAGTGATCAAACAATTTTCCTAAAGCCAATCATTAAAACTAAATTAGTTAGACTACTTACGAATATAATTGTTTTAAACCAACTCCAATCCTTTGAATATAATATTCAGACTTAGGTCAATTATTGCTATCACGTAAGATATGTTTTTCCTAAAGTGCACATTTTATATGCATTAAAGGGCATTTATAATGATAGAAGACAACACCAAAAGAGAATATGGCAAAGAAGAGTCCTCATAGGATGCAGTGGCATATCTATATCTTAGCGACGGAATGCAACTGCACTCCTTCATTTTAAAAAAATTATGTAAAAATATATTAAATATGAATATTTAAACTCATGTCTCTAATTTTTTATTTTTTTATGATAATAACAATTATTCTTTATTTTTTAAAAATAAATTATCTCTCCTTACTTAGGATCTTAAATTTGTCACTAGTAGTAGGATAGAGAGGGACGAAAGGGTAGCATGGAAGAGTAAAAGGGAGGAGGTGAAGGCAAAGGCGAGGTCATCCAGTCTTGGGGTAGAGGGAGGTGTCGAAGAGGACAAGGGTAAGGAGGAAGAAGTGGAAGAGCACATGGCAGTAGATTGCAGGGAGAAAGGGAAAAAACTGTAGGACCTGAATTGAAGTGATGGAAAGAAAACATTTTACATTAGATGAAATAATAACAAATTTAAAAAACATTCTTTACAATAATTAAAATTTTAACTGTTGTAAAAAGTAAATTTTACATCGATCAAATTACAACTTTTATAAAGTGTTACAAAAATGCTATCATATTTAGTTTTTACATAAATTGTTTAACAATCAATATAAAAGCATCTTCATTTTCAAAAAACAATTCACACTCTTGTTAATTAGGAGACATTAACTAATTAATTAATGTTCTTGCTACGAATAGAGTCCTAATTATCCCATAATATCAATTTTCTGGCAACTGGTAATAATTTTATAAGTATGGTTTCCTTGTTTTGTTCCCTCAAAAAGACTTATGCAATAAGCAATTATGACTATAGTGGAAGTGAAGCTAATTTAGCGGTGTGGGTGCGCTTTCATTTCAAACGGTGTGGTTAGGTATATACGTAAGTAAATTGCTCCAAAAAGTACACAGTACACCATGCAATGTAACGGAAGAGTCTCCTAAAATCACGTGGTAATGGTCCACGTCTAAAAGTACATCATGCAATTTACTTCCCCAAAAAATCACTTTGCAGAATTATTGAAATTTCAACACTTTCAAATTTAATTGATTTTACTATTATTTAATCACAGATTATCATCCATACTAAGTTTGTTATTTTTATAAAAATTAACTTCAAAGTATACTTCCAATCATTTTTGACTTGTTAATAAAATAAAATTTTACTTGATATTATATAGAAATTAAACTCAGATATTAATATATATTTTTTGAAAATTAAATTTCAAAACTTATATTAAATACTAAAAATACGTTTCAATTACTAATTTAAGAAAGGTAATTTTAAAAAAAATACGAAAATAAAAAAAATCGTACAAAATTCACGACTATAAAAAAATGTCTGAGACGGAAAACTTACATAATAATTACCTTGAATGTGAAATGGATAGTTACTAATATAAAGCAAATCACAAATATGTTTAAACAGACAATTAACTATATGAGTTTTAGTAAACATTAAATATAACCAAGAAACAAAATAACGGGCTCAACCAATTAATTGAATAAAATTAAATAATAAAAAATTATCAAACTCTCATTTTATTAGAAGTGTTATTGTCAAACTCTCATCGCTCTTATGATTTAAGGACAAATTCAAATTAGACAAACTAAACAAATCATGAAAAAAAGCATATTAATAATATAAATTTTATCCTCCTATATAAAAATAATTTTATTTTTTAATTTCATTTCAATTAAACCTTAAACTCCGTCAAATAATTTTATAGGTTCTTTTGTCAATTTAGCGTTAACTCCAATGGTGGACTATCAATTTTGATTAAATTTAAGCCATTTGTTTTCTTTATTTTAAAAATACGATTAACCTTTCAAAATAATCTTTTTGAAATTTTAAAAAAATAATTGGACCTATTCCAAGTTCATTGTCGACCTCTAAAATCTAAATTTCTCAAAGTTGTGAACTTTACCAGTGACTTTCTTCAATGTTTGGCGCTTGAGTTGAGGTGGATAAAGGATAACAGTAAGGACTCCAATAATCGGGTACTACTCAATTCAAATAATCAAAAGCTTTATTTTTTTTTTTCCACTTTTTCCTTGCCATAGACTTGGCTATTAGCTGCTATAGCAACAATGGCAATTAAATAACCACCCTATGGAAGTTGGCAATTACCCACCTATGGCAATTGGCAATTAATTCAAACCAAATATAGCAATGCAATATCTGAAGCCATGCACGTGATCAACATTTGTGTGGTCAGAAAGCACCCGTGCTGCATATCTGAGAAGCCGTTATCTCATACTCGTGCAATAAAAAAATGATCATAACTCTTATTGAAGAAAAAACATATGCAATAAACTGTGCCTATAAATTGCTACAAGCAAGAGGGAACCAACACATTGCAAAACTCATACATAACACATATGCAGTTGGTTCTTTCGAACTACTAAATCAAACTAAACAATGACTTATGTTAGGCTTGCTCCTTTGGCTGTCTTCTTGCTTGCCACTTCCTGTAAGTAGCACTCCATTCTTTCACATCTTACCATTCTATATTTTAGAACTATATATGAGAAATTATATACTCCCAAGTTCCAATATATACTGTTAGGATAGACTTTAAGAGGTCCAAATATACTTTTAAATCTAAATGGTTAAAAGATCATATTAGATGAAGTTGGACATGTATTTTATAAATTATAATTTTTATTTTACTTCGCTTTTTCTTACACCTTATTTTACATCTCTTAAAACAATAAGATGTTCACATATGGTTAATTATTATCCATTCATTGATATTAATTAGGGTTACATAAGTGTATTCTTCTTCTATGAAAACCAATCAATGCATGAAATATCTCAGACTTTATTTTATAGTTTTATTTCACCTTTTCTATTACTCTAACTTTGGCATATCATTTTTAGTAATGTTTCCAGTGAAGAAGATTAAAGCAGGAGCTTGTGCGAGTTCTTTTTGTTCAAAGAATGCACAATGTGGCTCCGATTGTTGGTGTCGCCGCCGTCCCCCAATTCCATATCCATTTCCAGTTGATACTGGTGTATGCGTAAGCAGACTTACATCTGTTGCCAAGATGATCGACGAATATCCCAATTTGTGTCAATCTCATGATGAATGCATGAAGAAAGGAAGTGGAAGCTTTTGTGCTCGTTATCCTAATCCTGAGAGCGAGTATGGTTGGTGTTTTCATTCTGATTCTGAAGCACTAAAAGGCTTCTTGGCGATGTCGGCAATCACAAAGTAATATTGGTATGCAAGTGAAAAGTGGTCATTTAGGATGCATCTATTGCTTCAAATAAAAGAGTGCTCTAGTGTGCTTTTGTTTCCATTTCAGGTGGTGATGCTCCATGTATGTCTTTGAGCATACAAGTAAACTTTTTTTGTACAATTACTACAATGAGATTTAAACATAGAATTTCACGTTAACTTATTCAAATCTTCTAACCACTTTGGTTTTATTTCTTCAAAAGAAAAACTCTTGAATCTTTGATTTTTTGTTAACTGGTTTGGTGGGAGTTCGCGGAAATTTACATTGTCATGGTTTTTGTCCCGAAATTAATTCAAAATTTTAATAATTTTGTTACTATCTAAATAACTAGAAATACTATTTTTGCAATTTCAAAATGATTGATGTTTTAACATTAAAAAAAATAAGATAAATTAATATGTAGGTTTCTAAATTATTTGACAAACTTTAATTAAGTTTCTAAATTATTTTATTTTTAGTAAGATTATTTGACTTTTAATTAGGCCTATGTCAGATGTAATTAAAAAATAAATATAATTTTAGACACCTAATTAAAAGAAAAAAAAAAGTTAAGATTTTTGATTGGGATGCTTTTTTGTTTTTAGTTTTGAAGAATCAAAACTAATTTTAATTTTGAATTTCTATGTTTACTTTTTTTTTGTTTTAATTTTTAAAAAATTATTGTAAATTGAATATGGATAAATGAGTCAATTGTTTCATCTTATCTTCTTTCATTTTGAAACAATGCAATATAAAAAATGAAATTCATGGAAATAATTAAATTAACTAATAAATAATAAAAATAGTAAAAAAATTAAGAATATAAGGTTCTACAATAAAATAAATATATTAAAATTATAAAAATAAAAAAATAGCACAACCATGATAATGAAAATAATAATAAAAATATATAATACTAATCTTTTTATAACTTATGTTAAGTTTTTATTAAACAAAAAATTATGATAAATAAATAATAATAACATTGAAAAATATCAATGTGAGAGTGATAACAGTAGTGATGGAGGCAACAGCAACACTTGTGGAAGCAATGATAGAGGTGAGTGGTAGTGTAGGTAGTGATGACATAGGATGATGGTGGTAACAATGATGACAACGACAATTATGAGTGGTGGTAGCAATAGTGGTGGATGATGGTAGTAGTGGCAGGAGTGATAATAATAGTAACGTTGAAAATAGAAATTGTTATTGTTAAAAGTAGTGAGAATATGTTTTTTAAAATTAAAAACTAAATTTACAAATATTTTTTCTTAATTTTAAAAATGAATATAAAAATGTTTTAAAATAAGTTAAAAATATTTTGACTCCATTTTTATCAAATGCATTTTTTAAAAAAAATTACATTGAAAAATCAAAATCCAAAAACCAAAAACTGCAACCACTTCACAGGTCCTAAGAGATCTAATTAAAAATGACAAATAGTTAATAAACATGATTAAATATTCTCATTTCTACAAGTTCTAAAGTTAACATGTTAGCTTAAAGAAGTAGGGCCAGTAGCTAATAGAGATGAAAACACTAGAATGCAAAAGTTAACAATTTTAAATTAGATCTTTGAATTATTTTTCAATTAGATCTCTAAATTTGTATTTATTTTTTAAATAGTTTAGTGCCTACTTATTAGTTAAACCAAAAAAATATATTAATTAATATCTTTAATTTTTAATAAAATATTAAAAATTTCCTTCCAATTTTATTAGTATTATGCTTATCAAATATTTTAGCAACCAAAATTAATTCTTCATTTACAACATTGGTTGTAACACCTTATACTCCAATAGAGAACCATAATCTTAAAAATTTTTGAATGCTCTCAAACCAATTTGTAATGAATAGTCAAAAAAACTCAAAATCTTTAAAACTCAAGTGAATTCACTTCCAACTAGTTTTGACTATGAATGACACCATACAAGTAGGATCCCATAATTCATAAACATTTTGATGCTTAAGATGAATACGATTAAATATGAAATTTAAAATTCAACATTTTTCATTGAAAACAATTGAAACTACTTTGATTAATGCAGGAAAAAGGGATATTACAAACTTTATTCTTGACATTTATTGAATTAATTAAATTATATTTACTTATAATAAAAAAGTGAGAATTTTTTTGTATTTTTATTTACATTTGTATCATTGACAGAATGCAAAAGCTAAATTAACTTACTTTTAGTGTATTAACAAACCATAATTGTTGTTGCTGTTGCTGCCCAAAACATTAGTGTATGGAGCTCCCTTGTTGGATTGAACGTGATAGAAATGTGGTTGAAGAAAGATTCAAATTAAGGTAAGAAAATTATAGTTTTTGTTATTTGCTTGTATATTTCGTGATCTTGAATGTGGTTTGATTTGTGGGATATATGTAGTCATTTCATTGACACGTGTCTTATGCGTCTCTTTAGAGTGTTTAATGAGAATGTGGCACCAAATTGAAAAGGCAAATTGCATATGCATCTTAACTTTCGTTTACTGCCATTGAATCGTGGTGCGAGCAACCAAGAGTACCCTCATCATCTTCACTTCCTCAAACTCATCTCCACTCCTCAGAAAACAACTGTCTATGTTAATCCCCAATCAGCTAATTTAAAATTCATAATAACTTTTGATAAATTATGATATTTCTCTAACTAATCCATCAAAATACAAAAATCTATTTAAAGAATAAATTTCTCTCACCATATATTTATTACTATAATTAAGAGATAAAATTATTTATTAATCTATTCATACATACATAATTATTAATTAAGGAATAAAATTATTTACTAATTATGTCACATTATATAACATATAAATATACTAAAAATAATTATACAAATTATTACATTATTTATGTTCAGAAATTAGGATTCATCTAAATAAATGTACAATTTTATAAAAATATTAACAAATAATTATTCTTTTTTAAAATAAACATAATCAAGTACATAATTTATCATTTTTTTAAATGTTAAATTACCTTTTAATTACTTATTCAAATATATGGTATTAACTTTTCAAGAAAATTTTTAAATTATACCTTATTGCCTATTATTTCTCACTTTGCCGAGAATGTAGCAAGTTCAATACAAGTTCATTGACGACCCACCCTTAGTGTGACTTTCTTCAGGGTCCAATCCCAGTGTTTAGTGAGATGGATAATAGTAAGGGTTTCAATAATTAAGTACTACTCACAGCAAATAAGAAACATCTGTTATTTTATTCATTTGTCATTTTTTCCTTTCCAAAGATTTTGCTATTGCCTCATGTAGCTGGTAATGCAAATTGACTACTAATTTAAACCAGCAATGGCAAAACAATACTGGCTGGGGACTTAACAGACTTGGGTATTGTCCCCTATGGCAATTGGCTATCAATCTCCCAATTCCCAAATTCTTTGGTAATTTTTACATTTGGCAAAATTTGTACAAGCCAAGGATTCAAGTGCTGTAGTAATAAATATGAGTCTAGGTCATGACCATGTGTTTGAATAAAATGAGTCTGTAAAGTGTATTTCAATTTTACACTCCGATACTGTTCCAGAATTAGTATTAATGAACTTATCCAAACCAGTAAATGGGAATTGAAAGTTAAAGGAATGTAATGATCAACTATATTGTCACTGCTATAGCCTAAATCAATCTCAGTTAGGAATCATTCTTGTTAAAAAAATGACTTGTAAACCATTCTTGCTACGAACCATTCTGGCTCAGGATTAACTTTGAGCTTGTAAATATAAAAATCGACAGAATAATGGACCGATTCAACACTGTCACTATCCAAATAAAAAAATGGACCGATCACAATCATAATTGAATCAGATCTAATTAAGAATGGGTAGAATCTTTAATTAGTTTAACCAAAGTTTACTACGCTTTGTTGAGTTGCCTAATTTAATCTTTTCATGGTTATGTCAGTAAACACGTTGCAATGCCTTAAATATATGTAAAATGTTAGATTCAATGGGTTTATTTACTAATAAGTTGGCCACCAAAATTGACTAAACGCACTAAACTAAGTTGAATATTTCATGAAGCGGACAAGGGAAGGATGTTAATAAATCAGAAAAATCTGAATGCATATCTTATATTGGATTCTGCAAACATTTTCAGAACCGATCTACGTGATCAGAGTTTGATTTTCTTAGTATATTTGTCTAATTTATTCTCTTCATTTCATTGTTATGTCAGTTGGCACGTCAGTGGGTCAAATATATGTAACAGGTTCGTTCGGTTTATTTACTGAGAAGTAAGTCACACACGCACTAAAGTTGCTTAATATTTCATCACGGTTAATAAATAGAGTAAATCAAGGATGTTAATAAATAATGTAAAGTCCTTGAACGTAGGTAGCTAAGTACTTGCTACTTGCTAGGCTTGGAGATGCAGAGTACTAATTCCTCTACAATAAATTTTATATTCTATTAGGAAAGGGTTAATTGATCAATCACACTAAGTCTGAATCAGAAATCAGTAAGACAAATTCTAGTTTGTATCCGTCTGTATCAAATTCATGTTTAAAGAAGTGCTACATTGAACTAACTCTGATTCCATGAATTGATTGAAGACAACTGATTGCAGCAATATAAAAGATTGGCATTCTACATGGGAATGCACCTATTTGAATTAGATTGTACTACAAATTAATTGTAGACAATAGCCTATCCTTAATTGAACATGCACCAAGCCGTATAATTAGATTGTTCTCATTTTAAACCATTTAATCATGAGTATTGTACCCGGATCGTAACGTATGACTACATACCCTCGGCCATTACTGAAGAAGCAGGAGTAGAAGGAGATACATGCATGGATGATACTCTACACATAGACATCACTCTAATTTAGTTACAAGACATCACTGGTTATTTCAGGTACTTAAGTTTAGTTTTCTAATTTAATTGCTCACTGAGAAGAAACAATTTTAACCATATAATTATATATAAATAGTTAAGGTTCTTTTCTTAAATCTAACTTTTTCACCCAATATTAGAAATTCTATAATTTTATGTGTTTCTTGAGATGGAAGACAATGTATACCCTTTTTTTTTAGCAGTTCAGCCAATCAATAACCTCACATGTCACAAGTCACAAGTGACAGAAACAGGAAACAATTTTCATGGAGAAAGTGCTAATATTTAGTACTTAATTGTCAGAAAACATTTTCAATATTCCAAGTCCATTTCAATTTTAAACAATCTAATTAATTTTATCTCTAATACAATTTTTACTAATAAATTGTTTAATTCATTATCTCTTTTATATTTAATACACATATTAAATAACTTATAACAAATAATTATTTATATAAAACAACTTTCTCTAATTTTAAATAACTCAAAGTTACGTGTGATCTTTTAAAAAATATATTTTATTAATAAAAAATTCTTAAAATATAATTAAATAACTTTTATTATAGATGTTCTTAAATATAATTATCTCTTAGAAAACTATTTGCAAAAGAAAAAACAAAAATCATGATCCGGACTTAAAATAAAAATTTGTTCTAATTTATTATAACATGAATTTATGTTTTATTAACTTTTTCATATTATTTACTTTTTCTAAGAATATATGATCAAGATTAGTTGCTTTAGTAAGAATATATTTCTATCTAGTACATACACACTTCATCTATCGTCTATTTGTGTGTAATTAATGAGGATATATCATTTATAATTAATAATAAAAGAAATAAAATTCAACTTTACAATCATATATGAATAATTAATAATTAATATTAGTTGATATTTTGAAAACTGAATATTTAAAATTTAGTTTTTTACCCACATGTATGTAAGAAAGATTGAAATGAACATAAGAAGCAGAAATAAATCTTGTAACTTACAAGGCAACACTAGATCCGAGAGAGGCTTGGACACAGGAGTGCTTGGACAAACGGAATGCCAATAATCTTTCGCCATTCCGACGCATCGGTTCCCCTCAGAGTCAGCTGCAAAAAAATGTTCAAATTAAGTTACATATTACACAT
The DNA here is from genome assembly GCA_026544285.1 of Pachyrhizus erosus. NCBI lineage: Eukaryota > Viridiplantae > Streptophyta > Magnoliopsida > Fabales > Fabaceae > Pachyrhizus > Pachyrhizus erosus. Next base: position 1,350 of record JAMLFT010002753.1, on the reverse strand, counting down.
TAATCACTAGCGTCACTCCACCGATGAGAGTTGAAATAATATACATAAGATTATAAATTTAAATTTCAATGCAAATATTGTAAGAAAAAAATATATTACACATATAAAAAAAAAATTTACTCCGTGTTTACTTATTTTGGATTCTGGATAAAAAATTGTAACAACTTCAAAACAAATTATTGCCCATATAAGATAAATTTTCCCACACATAAATGATCGTGGTAAAACTTTCATCAAATTTCAAGTTGAGTTTCTTATTGAATAATCATAAACTAAAAATTAAGGGTCAAGAAAAAAGTCTCTTTAATTACTAGGTCAAACCATATTAGATTAAAATCAAATTGTGAACGGGCATATGTGTGTTTGTTTTTCGATCAGTTATGGTTGACAAGAGTTTTGTGATGATTTTTAGTGATGAAAATCAGACATCCTTAAACACATAAAGGGATGGATTAAGGGCATGTTTCGTTAGTCATTCAAAAAATATTTTTAAGTGTTAAACGTATTTTTAGATAATAAACTTAGTTTTATAACATGGTTGATTATTTTAAAAGTATGTTTCTAAATTAAATGTTTGTCTGAAAATTTAATTTTATAAAATAAGACTTGATTTATTTTTATAAATTTAAATTTAACTCAAATTTAAGTTTGTAAATTTTAATGATGTACTAAATTGATAATAAAAAAAATTATGTCTAAAGCACGTAAGATGATGGAAGAAGTTCTATAGAGAATCTATAATGATGAAGCAAAGGACATTGGTGAAAATAGCCTACACATAACAGAGCTAAAACGATTAGATGTCCAAACTCCATTATGCTACGAAATGAAGATTATAGAAGCCTATCGAGTGTGAGGAATAAGGTGGCTAATAATATATATAGCAAATTTAATTACCTTCTTGGCAATATTATTTATGCGTGTTGTCGATTTTCAACAATACAAAACGTGATAGCAACTAGTGCAAACAATTAAGACACCACTAACTCGGAATACTTTAAATAAAACTCACCAAGCATCCCCGTGAGAACGAGATAATTAAGAAAAACAATAAGAAGCTAACATGAATCCGAAATTGATCACCATTCATAATAACTCATTCAATCAATGCTCTTAGTTGAAGAATTAAAAATAATTTTTATTAAAATATACAGATTATTAAAATAAAATTATGCATAACTATTATGTTAAACTTTTGATAACATGACTTATCAATCAATAATTAATGGTATTATATTATCAATTAATATAATTATTCGATAAAAAATTATAAATATTTGAATGATTAAAATAAAATAAAAATAAAAAAATAAAAAAATTATCTATTTTACATTATCAAAAAAAGATCGG
>JAMLFT010002752.1:0-24220 GCA_026544285.1 Pachyrhizus erosus | reverse complement strand
TATTCTCCTATCCTTATTCTAATTTTCTAAACATTTAAGTTCTCAATTTCATATCTTATAAATATTTTTATTTATTTATTTACTTATTAAAGTTTATTCTAGATTTTATTTGTAATATTCCTTAATTTACTACATAAAGTTCCTAACTACTTTATTTATATTGAAATAAGAATATTTTCATTAATTTGAAAAATGGGATGTTACATAGAACCCCACATCCGAAGGTGACTTCTATGTAGAATCTAGCTAGAGAAGAAGGTGGTGGACATCCACTGGACCGCATAAAGGATTTTGTTGAAATTCTTGTTCAAAATACTTGGAATTAAATGTACAATGTCTTGTTTAATTGGATTTAGGTATATATTTTGTAATTGGGTAATTGAACTATAAACTTATATTGCTGATGTATTAGCTTAATTGGACTTGTATATTCTTTATTATTGTTTGTTACTTATTATATTACTGTCATTCATTTTTTATATTCCAAAATGCTATTTAGAGGAATATAATGAGAATATTCAAAACTATCTTATAAATACTTTAATCAACTGATTTTAAGAAATATAAGAGTTAAAATTTAATAGTCTTAAAGCATTTAATAAAGATATGTTTATTATTTATGAGATTCTCAATTTATTTTGAAAAATTAAATGGGTGTTACTCCTATTGATGATGTCCAAAAGAGACATGAGATGTTACATGATAAAAATCTTAATGATGCATCTAAATTATCTCAAGTTCAACTTAGGAGGTCCAATAGGCAAAAAAGCCTACTACTAGGTATTCTTCCGATAATTATGCGACCTTGACTAATGGGGAAGAACCTAAATGTTTTGGGATGGCCTTGGAAAGTGAAGAAAAGCAAGAGTGGTTGGATGCAATGCAATATGACTTAAAATCCTTGCATGATAATCACACTTATGACTTTGTGAAATTTTCTAAGGGTAAGAGGACCTTAGAAAACAAGTGGATTTTCAAGGTGAAATATGAGAGTAATTCTATATTTCCAAGGTACAAAGTCATATTAGTGATGAAAGGCTTTAGCCAAAGAAAAGTTGTTAATTTTCATGAGATTTTCTCACCTATGGTGAAGATGTCATCCATTAGAGTCGTTTTGAGTTTGGCTACTACTCTTTATTTTCAAGTAGAGCAAATGGACGGCGAAAATTGTTTTCCTTCATTAAGATTTGGAGGAAGAGATTTACATGAAGCAAGTTGATGATTTTCAGGTTTAGGGTAAGGAAGACTATGTGTGTAAGTTGAGTAAAAACTTATACTATTTAAAGCAGACTCCAAGGTAGTCCTAGAAGAATTTTGAGTCTTTTATGTGTGAGCATGGTTATCAGAAGACTACTTTTGATTATTGTATCTTTGTTAAAAAGTTTTCTAATGATAACTTCATTATCTTGTTATGTATGTTGATGACATAATTATTGTTGGGAAAATATATCCAAGATTGGCACGTTGAAGAAGTAATTGGACGATTCATTTGCTATTAAAGTAATGAGAGTTGCTAAATAAATTCTTGGTATAAGAATCATCCATGATAGAGAGGAAAAAAAAAGTTTTGATTATTATAAAAACACTATATTAAAAGGGTGTTACAGAGGTTTTTGGATGAAAAACATTAAGGCAATGAACACTCTTCTTGCAACTCATTTTAAATTGAGTGTTAAATAGAGTCCTTCAAATGAATCTAAAAAGTTAGACATGAAGAGAATTCCTTATGCATCTACGGTAGGTAGTTTGATGTATGCAATGGTATGTACAAGACCAAATATTGAACATGTTGGTATAGTGAGTAGATTCTTGTCAAATCCAAGTAGAGAGTATTGGAATGTTGTGCAATAAATTTTGAAGTATCTTCATGGTACTGTTGATATGAAGTCTTACTTTGAAAGTGATAAGCCTACTTGGGTGGGTTACTCATATTCAGATTTGGTAGGAGACATTGTTTCCAAAAAGTCCACTTCAAACTATTTGATTAAGTTTGTAAGAGGAGTTATGGCTTGGCAATCAAGGCTAAAGAGGTGTGTGACATTGTCTACTATAATGATAGAGTTTATTGTCATTACTTCAGCATGCAAGGAGTTATTATGGGTGAAGAAGTTCTTGCAGGAACTTGATTTTGTGTAGGACAAATATTCATTATTCGTTGATAGTCAAATTGTTATCCATCTTGATAAGAATCCAACTTTTCATTTAAGGTTCAAACATATTGATGTAAGGTATCAATGGATACGTAATGTTTTGGATGTCAAGCTATTGGAGTTGGTTAAAATTCATATTGATGATAATAGTGTTGATATTATGACTAAAGCATTACCAAGAGGAAATTTTAAAAATTGTTGTGAGATTGGAAGTTTGGTAATTATCTCCATATAGTTTGTGAGGGAAAGATATGTTGAGTATTGAGCTCCCTTCCTATGTGAAGAATGACCAAAATTTGTGAAATTTATTAGGTTTCTTACTTATTTAAGTGGAGAGAGATATGAGAAAACGAGAGAGAGTTAGTTAGGTCTCAAACAATAGAGAACACCAACAACTTGAGAGAGAAGAAGAGAGAAAGTAATTTTCACTTAAACACAAAGCGGTTACCATAAAATTGCAATTTCAAATTCATTCATTATTGAATTGGACTGAAATTTTGATAGCAGATTTGAAACATATGGTTCTTCATTCTAAATAGTTAGGTTGGTAAAACGTGGTCGAAGTTGTGAGATATTCAATTTGCATAGTAGCTCTGTTCTTTGAGTTTTTCATCTGTTTGGTTCTCTATTTGTAATCTTTATGACCTTGTTTGTTTGGCTATTAACATTCTTTTTGTGTACTTGATTAAGACTCTTTTATATTATTATTGATCATAAGAGTTATTTCTTTGGTCTAGACGATCCATGATTTTTACCTTTATTTTGATAGAGGTCTTTTTATATTAAAAATCATTTGTGCCTCTTACATGATTATGGTGATATGTTACTGTTATTTGTTTGTTATTGTTTTTTATAAATTCTTGTAAGTTGAGGAGATTTATTTCCTTTATATTTATTTTGTGATTGGATTATTTATTATTATTGTGTTGTTGTTCCTTTATCAAATTTATGTATTCTATTTAACTAATTGAACTAAACCTCCTTATTAACTATATGTGATTTATAAATCATATAATAATACATAAAAAAAAAAGAGAAAAGAAAAAAATAAATTCTTATTTCTTCAATTAATGGAATACTATCTATGAGATAACAATTATTACAATCCGATTGTATGACAATACTACAGTGACACTTATTTTTGATGTAATAAAAAACTTAAATAAAAAAATCAGCGGTCCTCCTCCCATGAATGAAAGACTTAATAAAATGAACAAATTTAAAATTGACAACATTAATTATTTATTTTCCTATCCCCTAACACAGTTTGGAAGGAAAAATGCTACGTGATTTCAAACTTGTGTGGATGTTGAGATTTATGTACACTGCTAACAGCACTTAATAATTAAATTAAGTGAGTGCTAAATAATGATCCAACAAGTCAAACTTGCAATTTGCAAGAAACGTCACAAACCACCCAAGTTTTTAAAGTTTGGAAGCTAACATGCGACCAGCGTCCTTGTTGTTGAAGTAAAGGTAAGATTTCTTACGAGAGGAAGTGCTAGAGAGTACAGTGGAAAAACCACTGTATTTGCCATCAAATTTTGATAAGCCTATTTTGGTAAGAAAGTCAAATAGTTCATTTTCTCGGACAAAAGGTTGGGCCATGTAATCCTCAATTGCCATCCACTGAAAAGAAATAAAAATCACATCACAGTGATTGGCATAATATAGTATTGCTGTCTGATTTTTATGGTACCATTTTCAGTATATAAGGTTATCAATAAGCACCCTTTTGGTAGGGATTCAAAGCTAAATTTGTAGATAGCCTGGGGTTTGTCCATTTTTAAGAAAAAATTTTACTTGTGTTTTCATAAATAATTGTAGGATTAAACATGATTTTATAATATAAATATTGAAAAGATTATTTTTTATTTTTTATTTTTAATCGTTAATTTTTTATCTTTCATTTATAAAATATGTTAAAAATAAATCTGATTAAAAATAAATAATAAATCAATTCACTATCATTGAAACAAATGAAATATAACAAGACTAATTTAATTAAAATCAAAGTCAATCTAAATCAATATCAAAGTAATTATAATTATTAATGAAATTTATAACCGGATATATTTTTTTGACACATTTAATAAAATGAAAACAAAAAATTATAAATGAAAATAAAGAGACTAAAATTAAAATTTTTAATATTATATAGATTAAAAACATGTTTAATCCACAATTATAAAAGTGTCATCTTATTTATATTTTTGTATTAAAAAATTTATACAAAAGAAGTGAAAAATATAAAATTATTATTTTTTTATATTTTTTATACAATTTTTTAAAAATAAAAAATAATGTTATAATTATTTGTAAAAATGGAAATAAATCATTAATCTTATTCCAGATAAATTGGACATTTAGTATCTTAGAACAAGCATACATACCTGAGCTGCTTCAATTTCTGAAACTTGTCTCTGAATTTTAAAGGAATGAGGTTGCAACATGCAAACAAAGAATAACTCTGACTTACGGAAGAAAGATTTGTGTCTTTCCCTGATAACAAAAACACAGATTATTAAGGCAATATAATAACATAATTGAATTTGAAGAGCAAATTATTGTAAAATTTTGTTTGTAGCAATCCAATGATTATTGATGCTGGTGCCAATTTTCATGAAACACCAAACACATATTATGTTTGTAGCAATCCAACAATAGTAGTATTTGATAACTTACTTGAATGCTATGACCTCCACAAACTCTGTCTCTATCTGAATGAATAACAAAAGCAGATCCCTTGGACTTAGAAAGGGTTAAAAAAATATCCAATGGTTAAAATATACTAAATTTATTATGTTTTTGCTTACCCCTGTTTCTTCTTTTACTTCTCTAACTGCAGCAGTGCAAATATCTTCACCCTACAAATGGAATTCAAATTAATCAAAAAAGTTTCATTAAAGTTTAAGAACCAACAATAATTTTTTAACTTACTTCATCAACGGCTCCAGTAGGCAACTTCCAGACTCCAGTGCCACTAAACCTGCCATTGCTCTCCTGAACCACAAGCACCTGTCAAACAATTTTATAAATTTAATTAGAACACATTCATTTTCTAAAGTTTTTCTTTTTTTTTTTTCTTTTACAGTATCATGTAATCATGGTTGTCGTTTAATTGAAAATTATATACTTTTATAATAATTATTTTCAACGACATATCTAAGGTGATTTATAGAAAATTATTGCATCAAAATTAAATTCAACTTTCGTTAATTTTAATATAAAATAAGTTATACTCGTATCTTTTAAATTTTTTAAATTACATATAACATTATAATTTTTTTTAATTTTTTTTACTAACTAATATTTTTATGTTTGAAAATATTATAATAATACTGTTTATATAATATATTAATTGTAAAAGAGGTTAATATAATTTTATAAAATTTTAAGAGGGACTAATGTAATTTATTTTTTAATATATTTAGGAACATGGATGTCCACTGACTCACGATGAGAAATACAAGTCTTCATCACAAAAAGTAGGTAGGATGTCCAAACCACAAAATCAAGGCAGAGACTGACTCCAGGTTCATGTATTTTCTAGGAAGGAGGGTTGAAAAACTTGAGCAATGACAATAACAAAAAAAGAAGAAACCTTTAACAGTTAAAGCACTTAACAATTGGAAAAAAAAGAAAAGGTTGATTACCTCCCTGTTGGCATTCATGACAAAAGCACCAATAGCAACACGGTGTGAAGCATTTGCAGGAAGGGTATCAGGAGTATTGGGAATCCAATTCACAAGCATTAAGTAATCTGGTTCAGCATGGTGGAATCTGAATCCAGCCTGCAAAAGAAGCACCACAACATCACAAAATGCCTCACAAAAGAGGGTTGGTTACCTCCCTGTCTATAACAGATCACAGCTATTCTGCACTTGAGGAAATCATGCTTGAACTAAATAGCAACAAAATTCTTTTTTCTTGATATTCAACAAAGTTACCTCTAATAATTTTAGTAACTAACTTTCTTTTTTGATTCTAGCTGACATCTTACATCTTAAAACTATTAGTTAAATTGAGATAATTTCGTGTCAATTGATACGTATTCTAACAATTTTGGTAACTAGTATCTAAGATATGTATATATGTAGCAAAAAATTAAACAAGTGTTTACCTTAACTGCAGAGTCTACAAGATTTGAATGTTCTCTGGCCAGCTTGATCCACACTCCCTTCTTTCCCTTCAAAAAGGACATTTTGAATAATTAGAGTGGTGAGTCTAAATCAGACTACTCTGAACATTAGAGTTATTGATATTACTATTATGAAATTTCTACCTGCTCCCTCCATTGTGATATTGAAGCCTCTAGCAATGAACCGAAAACTGAAGAATCCATAGGCTCCTCCATGTTTACAATAACTCCACCATGTTGGTCTTCAACTGCTCTGAGTGTATCAATGCCTTTACTTGGCACTTCCTCCTTTGCCAGAGAAGCTAAGGTAGCCGACATGTATGATCTAGAGAAACCAGAACTGTTCTTCGGGCCTAAAAGGATGTCCAATAATGATTAATGCTTAAAACATAAGTAAAAATGAATTTAGTTCGGTTTTTTATAAAATAAGGAAAAATGAATTTAGTTCTTGAAATTAATATTATTACTCTATTAGTCACTAACACCAGGAAAAATAGTTTAGAAAGCTAAAAAATATTATTAGTTAAATTAGTATCTGACATTAATGAATAAGTTAATTTAGTCTCTAATGTCAAATACTAAATTGATTGATTTAATAATATTAAAGAATAAATTGATTTGTTGTGTCAATTGTATGGATTAAATTGACTGATAAGTGTCAAAGTGAACGATTAGATTGATTTTTTTCTTTACTTAAAAGAAGAAAAAAAAGCTTATAAGAAGTAAAAAGCTTATGTATCTAATTTTTATAAAAGTAGTTGAGATATATAAGTTGTTTTTAATTGAGGGAAACTTAATTTATTTTTTTATAATTACTTATTGATAAATTTATCCAAATAGGTAGGGTGGATATTAATTTTAGAATTACACTAAATTATCAATGGTCTTGTTGAAGAATTGAATAAGAGTATGTTTGAATAAAGAAAATTTTTTATAAGTATTTTTAAGAAAAAAATTAAAAAAAAACTTATTGATAAGTTAAATTTAACTTATTTATAAGTTAAAATTTAGCTGTAGAATAAGTTAATGAGAAAATAATTCTATAAACTAATATACATATGAATTAATTTTAATTTATAAAAAAAAATTGTTTTGTTTTTTTATTTTTTTATTTATAAGAAAAATGATTCAAACAAATCATTAGCATGCATGCAAGCAGTAATGATTACCTTGAACTCTAGGGATGACAGAGCCAATAAGAGCTTTAAGTTGAAGTGGAGGGGCAGGAGAAGAAGAAGATTTAATTAACAATTTTGAAGCTGCCAAAAGGGTGGAAGAAAAAGGCTTACAAGCTCTAAAACTCATCATGAAACTAAATGAAATTATCTACTCAAGAGAGAATAGCAAGACCAAGTAATTATTAGTTTTTTCTTTAAAACTCAAGTTGTGGGAGAGAATCATAGCTTGAGAATTATATAGGATAGGGTCATCATGTGATGCCAAAGGGATATAATTTCCGTGCAATCTGAGCCTGAGACTTTGAACAAGTCATTGCATATGTTTCAATTCCTTGAGGAACGAACGAATGAACCCTTAGAATATGAAACGAGAAATCAACAAGAAAAAGCAAAAGGACAAAATATTGGAGCAATAGGACACAGCAACACCACAAGTTAGCTTTTCATATTCAAACTCTACGTAGGAATTTCGTCATATTTTCTTTGAAGTTACATGTGAAACGCGCTGCAGAATTAGCGACCAAGGCCCACGGACCCTTATTCCCATATTAAATAACAAAAGTTTTTTTTCTTTTTGCTCTAAATAGTACTTAACATAGTATTAATTATTTTAAATATTTCTCTTCAATTATTTATTAACATTTTACAAGTGCTTAACTCAGTTTTGTACTCCTGGGTGGCTGTTGAACTTGTCAACGACAAATACAAACAAAAAACATGTTCTTGATCATGATAATAAAAAAAGCAAAAGATTTTAGAACTCTTTACTCTTTAAAACAGTTTTGAAAAGATAGCAAAGAAGAATTAATATAGCTTATTTACACAATTATTGTCATAAAATTAACAGAGTAAATTACATTCCTAAATATTACACTATTTTTCTTTTTATTTTTAAATATACACTCCCTCCATTAACATATTAAAGTGTGCTGTAGTTTACTCCGTTTCTAAATTTTCTATTTACGTTCCGTTAATTTCCGTTAAAAAAATATTATTATTAAAATATATTTTACTCTGTCATTCTGTAAGAGATGTAATAATTATAATGTTCTCCCTTCTTGTGCTAAAATTCACCATCTACTCCTTCAATAGATGGAAATATAATATATTACACTATGCATATATTCAATTATTATTTTTATAAAACAAAACTTAAAGTAACAAAAATTAACAAAAAGCATGTATAAGAAAATAGAATTAAAAACAAGTATTAAGGGTGTATTTAATGAATTCTATTAATGCAATATTTGTATAAATATATATAAATAAACTGAGTTTTTTATACTATTAATCATTATGATTATTTAATGTAATATATAAAATATATAATTAATTTTAATCATATTATTCAGTATTTTATAATATATATATATATATGTGTGTGTGTGTTATAAATGTATAACATTTTAAATTAATCTATATTTATTAAATTAATATATTATAAAATTAAATGTAATTATTAAAAATTTAATTAATATTATATTAAAATAAACAGTAATGATTTTATTTTTCATTTTTAAAAATTAATTTTAAAATCCAAAAATTTAAATTTATATAAATTGAAATAATATTCTAAATAATTTTACTGTTGATTATTATTTTAAATAATATTTTTAATTATTTTAAATTTAACTGTATATTTAAAAAAATCCTCATGAGTGACAAATAACTTGATAATTAAAAATATTTTAGTATACACTTTAATTAAAATATATGTTAAAAATTTCAAAAAAGATTTTTTAACCGTGCTAAGTTAAATTTTACTCAATTTTATATTATAGCATAAGAAGAGAGGGTAGTGTCATACTAACATCTCTCAAGAAAAGCGAGTGTAATGTAATTTAGTAGAGATAAATTAAATTACATATTTTGATATAAGACCAAACAATAATGTAATATTTACATTTCCTATAAAAAAATAATTTATTCAAAATAAAAATCTAATATAATATTAAAATCATGTTTAAATGGAATTAAAAGAACATTTTTTAATTGTTTTTTTTTATTTTCTTGTTCTAAGAAATTACTTTGGAAACTGAAAACAAAAATTAACTTTATCAAATAATTTTTCTTTTTCATTTTTCAAAAATAAAAATCCTTGAATGAAATATGTTTTGGTCCATAAAAAATTTTAAAAATTCATATTTAGTCCTTTTAAAAATTTTAATTTTTTTTAATCCTTCTAATTTTAAAATACTCATTTTATACTCTTGTAAATTTGAAATGGATTATTTTTTATCTTTAAAATGTTTTATATAACACTTTATAGAGGAGTGAAAAATGGTTCAGACAATAGTTAAGATGAAAAAAAAAATAATTGAAGAAACTAAAAGTAGATGAAAAATTATAAAGGTATTAAAAACAAATTTTTTAAATTTTAAAGAGACTAAAAGTAATTTTTTACTCAAAATTCTTCTATAAATATAATTAGAATGGTTATCTTGAATAAAAAAGTATTTCTAGTTCTGATTCTTCAACGTAGCATTTTTAGGAGATTTTTTGAATGAAAAAGCATGTTCACATTAGTTTGATTCCCTGGTTGTGTGTATAGGAAAAACTTTATTGAGAGAGATAAAACTCACTTCAATGATCATGATACCTTGAGATATTAGTTTCATGGAGTTTAGCTGTGGGGATACCATGTTTTTAGAAGAAAAAAACAAAATAAATTCCTAAATATACTTTAATTAAGGAATAATTCATAAAAATATTTTTATTTATGATAGTCATTCTAATTTATATAGAGAATATTATCATATTTTAAAATTCTTCTTAGGTGAGACTTAATTTAAGATGTGATAGGCTTAACTAATAAAGAATAATAGCCATTACAAAAATGTCATTATATATATAGTCTTTGAACCATCAAATATTTACTATTTTGATTTTTATTATTTTAATTTTAGGGATTAAAATAGCCATCATTTGATAACTTTAGGAACTAAAATAACTATTATTTCATAAGTTTGGAACTAAAATGACATATACTGTAGCAATTAAGTAAATTAAAAAGTGTGAGTAATTTTAAATATTAAGTTGTATATTGTTCAACTAATAAAAAAAACACTAATAAAAAGAACAAGAGGCCATCAAGATCCCACGAGATCCTTATTAAATTAGAATTTATGTGTTTTTTTGGAAAATTTTGGTTGAAAATTAATTTGAAATTTTGATTTTACCATGAAACATATAGCAAAAGATTTTATTGATTTCTATGAGCAGAGAAACAAATGTTTCATTAAAAATTAATATGATTAGTGATTATTAATCACAAATAATCTTATATGAGATTTTGAATTGAATATGAAATTAGAATAAAATAATTAATATTATTTTGTCTAATTTGAATGCATATTTTGTAAAGAATAATTATAAAACAAAGATCATCAATATCATTCATTATACATAATAAATTATTATTTTATTCTTTATTTATCTTATGTGGCTTAATAGAAAAACAATATACATTAGAATTGATTGATGTGGATGTTTCACTAAAATGGTTAAGCATATACTTTACATATTGGTCAAAATGCTTTAAATTTACTCTAATTAAGCTAATTTTTAATCAATCCATGAAAATTTATCCTTATTAGTATTGTCCATCCTTAAGAGAGAATATGTGAGAATTTTGTATTCAAATCATTCATATATCAAATGACATTTTATATTTCTTAAAAACCCTAACCCTAAGTCATCATACAACCAACATTATTTGATAACCCTATGTTTATCTCTATCCTCTCCCTTAGGGTTGTTAGTCAAGACATCATTTTCATATTTAAGGCTATTTTTGGTCCAGGATCAATGATCCAAACTTAACCTTTTACCATCCAAGCAAAATCTAGTTCAAGTTCTTCATCTTTTGCTTTAACTATTCTTTAGTATGAGTTAGCTTTCACTTTTGTTTACCTCAAGATGTACAAAATCTTGCCTCCATGTTTTTTTCTTTATTATGTTTTTCTATTAATTGTTTTGGGCCAAAAGTGGTAGCTTTGTTGGAGGTGTTGTTATGATTGATAAAGTTGTTTAAGCTTTTGGAGAAAGTGACCTCAAAGCTTGAACTTTTGGTAAGGGTAGCTCAATGACATAAGTACATGGAGACTTGTGGATTGTTTTTGCATTATTTTGTTGAAGGTTTGATTGGTGAAATTTTTTTCAAGAATTTTACCCTTTTGTATGATGATATCTAGTGAAAAGTTATGATTTTTTTGTAATGGTTTTTCTTAACATTATGACTTATTTGTCCACATGAAATTCTCTCTATATAACATGATTTATGACTTTTTGTTGTTGAACAAATGTGTTTTTTGATTATTATGATGAATATTTTATTTGGTGTTGATAATTAATGATATAGGTACAAAAAAAAAAAATAAGGCATAGTCAACTCAACTAAGTGGGCAAAATGGCTCACACTACTTTAAGCTTTTGTCTCAATTCTAGCCACCTACTTTTCAAAAGTTATTTGTGATAGAGTCAATATGTCACTAGTTGAGAAGTCCTAGTTGTGACCTCCTTTGTCAAAAGGTTCAAAGTCATTGGCCAACATGGATATCAACATTGCTCCTCGACAAAAGCTAACACCTACCATGATTTTCCCTCTAAATATAAGTTTGGCCTATTTTACCTTTGCACTCACCCCTAAGGACAATAGTTGCAATTTGCTTCTTATCATTATGTAGTTAATTATTGTTCTTAAGGGGAGATTATGAGGCTACCCCACAACTTGAGGAGCCACTTTAGGCTATTAAAATTTTATGACATCAAACCTCAACTAGTGAAAAGGTTTGTTGAATTTGTCGAGCGACGTAGATCACCTTTCCCTTAACTTTGAACACAACAAGCTTTTGCAACCTCCTTAACACAATATTATTCATAATGTTTTCTTCAATAAGAAAAGTAAAATACATGTTAGAAAGACCCAAAAAAGAAAACACAAAACGAAGCCAACAAAAACCAATTTGCACGTCTCAACCAATACCTAACACAATTTCTACCTCTCTAATAGTATCAACTTTTGTATATGTCCTACTTAGAATCATAATTTCAATCACCCTTAAGGACGTAGTAATTCAATCTATCATGATCCTTTCAACTCAATCACAAGTTTTCGGTTTAGGATTGACAATGTCAAGCAAGGCTTTAAAATATCCTTAACCAACCTACAGTAATGTTTAAGCTTTTAATGAATCTTAAATAATAATTGCTCATATTTTCTCTTTTAGAAAGGCACGATGATTAAGTCAAGGAAAATCTTGAAAAGCTTGACTTGGTATTTCACCCCTAAATTGATTTGATATCTTGACTTTTTGACATGTGTTAGCTTAATTTGAATAATAAGGCACATTCTTAGTTCCTCACAACATTATAAATTAAACCTTCCCCAAAATATAAAGGCTCTTCTAGAAGAGTACTTTGGCCACTACATCATCTTACTTACCTTGCCATTAGTTTTAACAACATCATGTTTAAGTTATGACTTTAGTAAATTAAATTAATCAAGCTTAAACCCAAGCTATTAGAGCTTTAATTATCAAAATCTAAGTTGGATTCCAAACCTTAATTTCAAATAAGACCTTTCATATACACCTTAATTAACATACGACTCTAGCATTCTTACTTGCACACCTTTCTTCAAGCATTAATAGTAAACAAAATGTCTAAAAAAAGGCAAATCAAGGTCATGACTCTCTTCACCATGACAACCCATAATGAGAAAATGAAGTTAAGGAATAGAGAATATCTTATGAAAATGTTATGAATAAATGGAAAAAGAATGACAATGCTCCTGAAAAATATATTTGCACATCAAAACATTTGCCACAAAATAAAAAAGGTTACCAAAAATAGAGTTTCAAGGAAATTATATAGAGAGACAGTGGTAAAAAAGTTGAAGGAAATAAGAAATCCCCACTTATTTAAAAGAGGTCCCGTTTATATTGAAATCTATAGATGCAAGATGGTAACTTGAACACGAGATGGGGAGCATGAAAGTAATTTTATCCTTACTTAAGGGTAATATGGTTATTCACCTTAGATATGTAGCAGGACATAATTGCATGCATGTCATAAATGCACACATTACATGATGCTTAAATTTTTAGATAAGTGATCATGTTGTGATGTTGCACTAATTTTTTCAAATTTTTAAAAGGTAATAAATGATCTTTGAATTGAATAGTTAGTAAATCTAAGATTTGTTGTGTGCCTTTTTGCATACCTCATACTTAGGAATGCATAGATAAGTTAAATTGTGCCCACATGACATCATGATGATTGTTTTCACTTAACTTACTTGGCTAAAAGGCAATTATTCTAGACTAGGTCTAATCCTAAGGACACAACCATTGAGGTTGCTAAATCGTTGGTCCAACATGTTCTAATATAACATGAAAATCATGTCATCTTGTCGTAGGACCTCTAAGACACAAAGGCCCTCCAAGTTTGACCAACTTTAACTTAAGGTTGAGATACTCATCTCACTCTTAGCCTACCTAACAAATCTCATGTGATCAGGCATTATAAAGACAAATTAATTGCATTTAAAATGTAATGTCCTCTCAAAAGTTTTCAAGTACTCTTATTGTCAGATCTCATTATCCCATGTCATGTATTATGATTTCCTATATTTCATGTTGAGGTGTGGCTACTAATTGTCACTAATCCATTAGGGTTAGTAATCATTATAGACATAAAGATGAAACACCCTCAACTATAAATACCAAGTCTCCCCTCTTACAAAAGTATGATATTCTTCTAAGATATATTGTTACTCGATTAAAGTCTTTTTTAACTTAAGTGTTAGAGTATTTTTAAGTGCAACTACCTATTTTGTCATGCTTCACTATGCTCTATCACTATTAGAGTAGCAACACTCTTAAAGAATCATTAAGTTTGAGTATAGGCTAACAATCTATTGGACCACCTCAAGACATAACTACATGAAAAAATGTCAATAAAAAAAATTAAAAATTTACCTAAAATAAAAAGAAAGAATAAATAGATTACACATATTTTTATCATTCATTTGAGAAGAATGAGAAGGTTTATTACCATCAAGGATAAATTTTGGTAAACTTTAACTTTTTAGTAACTTTTCATAAATAATAAATTTTAATCAATACTTACTTTTGATTGAAAATTCTTATGAAATATATTAAATTTAAAAATGTTCATATAATTAATTCAAAAATTAAATATTATTATTCATCATATTATTTATTGTAACATATATTATGCAATAAAATATGATATATATATATATATATGTATATATATAATTATATAATTATTAAGATAATATGATAGTTTTAATAATTAAATTAATAAATTTTATTATTTATTAAAAATTAAATAATTTTTAATAATATTATTATAAAATTAAATGAAATTCAGAAAAATTGTCTTACCTCATATATCAAAATGGAAAATATGGAACATATGCCCAAATAAATAGGATGAACGGATAGAAAGATGAAATAGGTAGAGAAAAGAAAAAGAATAAAAATGTAATAAATAACGTGATGAAAAATAAAAATAAAAGATAAAAAAAGAAGAAAATTAAGTGTATAATAACAATAATCATATCAAAATTAAAGAAATTTTAATCCTTTGCGGATTTTAGTGGAACTACTTGAATCCTACCCATTGAATTTATTTTATTACATAATAATATTTTATTTAAATTTAATTTTTATTAATTTTAGTAATTAGATTTGTAACTACGCATCATGTAGTTTCTTTTGAAAGCAATTGCAGGCATTTCAAATCTAAATTCATATTAAAAAGTATTTTTAGACATCTAAAATGTTATTTAAATATAAATACGATAAATGATAGGAAATGATAAAAAAAAAAAAAAAAGAGAGATGTGTTGATTAAATGTTTGTTTATCTATTATGTGATACGTAAGGGGACTCAAATCATAATAAGATAATATTTTAAAAGAATGAATATTTTAGTCTCTTACTCAATCGTCCTACATCCCAAACATAATAAGAATGAATATTTTAAAAGAAAAACACGATACAATATTTATTAATAAGAATGCGAAATTGTAATAAATAATCATATAAGTGACTTGTAACTTACTAGTAATGTAAACAAAATTTTAAAGTAATTAAAAAAAAAGACTAAAACATTTTAAAAGACCAAAAATAAATTTATTTTAAATTTGACACACTAAAAATATAGTTAAACCTTTTACATACTAACTTGATTTGTGTTGACTATTAGGAATATTCAACGAAAGCGCGGGGAATTAAAGTAATTAATGAGTTTTGGCAAACATGTAAACTCCGCGTAATACAAGGCTAAGCAGTTTTGGAAAAGGTAAGCGGGAAATTGTTCCTGTATTCAATTTTTCTCTTTATATTTATCTGTATATTTAGTTTTTTTTTTTTTAATGTAATTGATATGCAATTTTAGTATTTTTATTTTTTATTTGAATTTAATCTCCCAATTTTTTTATTCCTGCGTGCAATTATGTGTTTCTATCAATTTCTTACTAATATAAACTCGTAAATTACTCACTAATTGCTCAATCTCTACAAAATATTCATGGATTTTTTTTTTTTTTTGGAAGAATCCTCCCGAGGAGTTGTAGTAGACCATTCTCCTTAAGGATGCTGCTGCTTGTCTTAGTTTTTCTTTTCCTCTTTTTCATTGTGTTAAAAAATATCTCCAAAATTTAAATCAATTAAATTATTTTAAATATTCTTCATCTAAAAATTCCCCTCCTCTTTTTCTTTTACTCATATAACTCTTTAAATTTCATCAGATTTTTGCTTAATATTTTAGCTTCTCAACCTTTAAAATCATTTCATATTGCAAATTTATCCTAAACTCTCAAATAAAATTGAACATTTAAGAGTTTTAAGTAAAGAAAAACTATTGATAAGACTTGGTTATACCAATTAAAAAAATAAAACCATAAAATATACATTGTTTATAATATAAAAATAAAAAATGTAATTAAATATTTTTTAATTTGATATTAAATTTTCAAAATATTTATTATATAGTATACATTCCTTAAACATTATGTTATACTAAATATAAGATTTTTATAAAAAATATTTATTTTTCTTTTTTATAAGACTTTTTTAATTATCTCTTTTATTAATTATTTTTAATCAAAAAAATTCTTAATTATCTTATAATAAATATTATAAATTAATAAGATAAATTCATTCTATTTTTATAAAAATTAAAGATTAGTAACATCACTCTGATATAGTTGATAGATAATCTTATTTCTTAAATATATAATTAAAAATTCAATGCTATATTTCTATATGTGAAAAAATGTTTGTTGAACTTAGAAAAGATTAACTCTTTAAATAAATTTTAATATTTGAAGATATTATATTTTAGTTTCTGATGAAAGGATGTCCTGATTCACAAAAAAAAAATATTAATTAATTAAATAAAAAATGATTAAAGTAAAATAAGTTTGCTTTTCTTAAAAAATAGAAAAGTAATTAAATAAAAAATAAAATGATACGTATAAATGGTTTTTTAAAAATAATATTAATTATTAAAAAATTTAATGCTCTAACTAAATTTGTCAACTTTCTAGATATGAAATAATTAAAAGAGTAATATAACTTTGCAAATCTCGTTCTGGAAATTTAGCTCACATGCATCAAAAGTAACTTGACCTTTTCTTTTCCTATATTCAAAATCTCTATTTCTGAGTGATTCGAGTATTCAATGGAACGTACTTAATCACACGGTGGTAAACTTTAAAAAAAGAAAACAAAGAGAAACACTTTTTTTACCAAAAGAAAAAGAATTTCCAAAAAGTATAAAGGAGTATCTCAATTCCAATTAGTCAATCATTGATTGTCATTCAAAGTCAAACGAATATGTTTCGCATCATTGAATACTATTGTAACTCCACTGGGACTGTACTGTTTTATGTCAACCATTTTATTTTATTTTTATTCTTTTTCTTATTACCTTGTTCCCTTCAAGATGTCACCAAAGTGCATGAAGCTTAGAAGAGCTTTTATTTAAAAAAAAAAAAAAAAAAACTAAATTTGGTTTTTACTATAGTTTGACTCGGTACTTGCTATCACTTTAATTAATTCCATGTTCAATTAGTTAATTACTAAGATTTTGATTAACTAATATATAACCTTTATTCTCATGAAAAAAATTAAATTCGTGCATGGAGCATATTAATTCGTTTAAAATTTATGAAATTTGACTAATCAAAATAAAAATATTAGGTTGTATTGGAAAACAAATCTCTAAGAACAAAATATACAAAAACACACATGATATAGCAAACGAAAATAAATTTAACATGACTTTGACAACTCATATTTATATTCAAGTGAACATCTCAATAAATATTTATTATATTATAAATTTTTTTAGACAAATTTAATAATATCTTCTTTACATTTTAAAAATAATAAACATTTCTCAAATTCAATTTAACAAAATCAACCAAACATATATATATTATCTTTAAAATTTTAATATGTTTCTAACATGTAAATATGATATCATCTTATGTTTTGAATATCGATTAAATGATTTAATTTTTTTTTATCTTTTAATATATCATTTTTTACATCTTTTACTTTAACTTAAATTTAAATATTTTTTAAAAATAGTTATTAATAATTAATAATAACAATATATTACAACCTAAATTATTTATCATAAATCTAAAATATAATTATGTATCTTTTTGAATAAAAAATATAATTTATGCATTAAAATATTTATTTATTATATATTTTAATAGTAATATAATTTATATATTTAAAAATATTATCTATTACACATTATAAACTTTAATTATATAAAATAAAGATTTATTTTATATAATACATAGATTAAAATACTAATATGCGCTATCGTTACTAGAATCTCAACAATTTCACAAGAAAATATTTAAGGGTAAGTTGACTTACTTTAGTGTCTTAACAAGCAGATATATACTAACCTTTTTCATTCAAAGAATATAAACAATTTAAGATCAAAGAAGACACTTAAACTAACAATAATTATTCATTTATTTATTATAAATGAAAAATGAATAATTCATTTTTTTCAAAACAATATTCGTGCATTACACTGGTGATAATGTTAGTTTCTGAACTTAATAGCTCCACTTACCTCTTTAATGATCGGATCACTAAAAGTACGTTATATGTTTAGTTTTGAGAAGTCCAAACTGTCCCTTTAAGCAAAAGCTATTCTCTTAAGTCTTTTGTCAAATATGATTAAAGATAAATAAAAAAATATTATAAATAAGTACATTGAGTACAAGTCAAACAGTCAAATTAAAACGGTCCAAATAAATAACAAAAGAAATATGATTTAAAAAATTAGGTCTTACTTTTTTTACAAAAATTAACTGAGTTGTAACATTTAACTAATACATAATTTATAATTTATTTATTACAATCCTAAACAACGTAATAGTAGTAATTTAACACGTAATAGCCGATTTAAAACACATATATATTAAATTCTTATTGTAATTGTCACCTATAATTAAAATAGCACTTTGTTTCTATATTTGAATAAGTATACATTATTCATTATAGATCAAATTGGACTCTTCATTTCGATGTTCAACTTCGTCTCGTGGAACTTCTATTTATTCTTTGACAAATACATAACGATTTTTTTAAATAAAAAGAAACTAAAACCAAGTGTAAGTATACAGTGTTCAAAATATTCAAAGTCATAACATAAAGAATTCCACGTTAGAAACTTTAGGCTAACACCTTTTCCCTTCCACATCCTCACCATTTTCCATTCCAACAAGGTATGATGTTATGTTTTAGGAAGCAAGTGAAAGTAAAATGTGCTTCTTCTTTGTTTTTAACAAATATTTTTTTTTGAATAATTTATGAAAAACAAGTAGTTTAAAAAAAATATAATAAAAGCAAATTACAAATAAAACTGTCAAGATCTATGTCAGGTCAACAAAAATTGAAGGGTTCAAGATCTTAAAAATTAGATAGATCTTCTTCCAAGGTTTATTATGGAGAAAATTGATGGATATTTATAAAAAAAATATTTTGATGTTCAAATAAGTAAGAATTGTATCAAATTAACTATGTGTATTGAATTTCTATCCACTGAGATGGTTTAGACTTTTTGGCATGAAGTTCAATATCTCTTATGGACAATAAATTATGTTGTCTTAATGTAATGATATGATAACTTTACTCTAAGATAAGGTATGATATATTATTTATGGATGTGTTAAGATTTATATTCCTAATATTTACTTCAATCAATGAATATAACTTGGATTAGCCCAATATTTAAGTTAAGATAGAAGAGTCTTAATTAAAAAAATAAGTTAAGATGAGTCACTATATACATTAGCCTTATGTTAATCTATAATAATAACATATGATTATGTATTTTGTTTTTTAAACTTCAAAAAGAAAAGTAATTTTAACATTACAAATTTTATTAAAGTTTTAAAAAATCAAAATAAAAGGGCAAAAACGTACTAATTAAAAGGTTCAAGATCAATATAAATATTTTTAAAGTTGAAGATCAATATTAAACATTTTTAAAGCTCAAAAACTAAATCGCATATTGTAACACCCTTTTTATTAATTTAGAAATAATACTTGAAAATCTTCGAAATTCACCAAAAACATCCTTTTGTTAAATAAACTAGGTTAATTGTCCTTAATTCCAAACATAAAATAATTTTTCATCATTCTTTTTAAAATGAGCTTTTCAAATAAAACAATTAAATATGCGGCAATGATGTACAGACAACGATGCTATTATAATTTAGCCCATTATGAAGAACTAAAATGGACTAATCTATTTAGCACGCCAATCTAGATGTGTAATTAATACTTTTACAAATTATACAAGTAAATTGAGTCACAAAATCATCATTTCCTTATCAATAATAGTGCTTAGATTCAGTACAGCTATAGTTTAAAATTATACAAAAACATATGTAGTATACCACCAAAAGTCTACAAAAAATCTTCAAGTTTTCAAAAATTGTCAGGTGAATGTATGTTGTCTTCTCCCAAGCTAGACAATCATCTCTCACTACTAGGACTCATCCCCATAACTCTACTAGGAGTAGTTTCTGATGTCTGTAGGTTGATAGGCTTAGGTCTAACGTCTTCATCTGAAAAGTTGGGGTTGTAGGGGTGAGTCATCCATCCTCAAGCATTCACAAACATAAAAATACAATAGAGAGATAAAAATTATATCTACTATTGCATACTCACTCCTCACCACGTCGTGCCTACTAATATATATTCTACGAATCATACTTTAGGGCCCCTTGTAACATCCTAAAATTTCTATTGATGAGAATTAGACAAACTTACTAATGAGTAACTTTCATTTATTAATTTACAATAATGTACATCAAGTTATACTACTTATATAAAACAAATGACATATTTAAGATTTGACTCTAGTATTCTTGGATGGATCTTCCTCTACAAAAGATTTTGCCTTGGTAAGTAGTCTGGATGTCTTAGTATTGGTATGAGCAAGGGAAGAGGGTTGATTGAAGTTACTTGGTAGCCTTCTTTTGGGATGTGAAGGGAGTCGGGGAGGTACTACTTGAGTTAACATTATTGGGATGTTTATTTGGCTCGGTGTTGCAGTCGTAAATGGTTTTATAAGGAAGAAAGTAAATCGAACATAACTTGTATAAGTATCTAACAAGTACAAGGGGTCTTTGGTCCAACGTCCACAAAGAGGGGTTATAGATATATGGAATAGAGGATAATAATCATCAGACATCTTTTCTTGAAAAATGTAGAAGTTTTGTAGGAGTGAGTCACCAAATTTTCATCCAACATATTTAATTGGCGTACCTGTAAATGTTTACCCTCAACTCATTGTAACGTATCCTACAAATTTATTACTAACGCATTGGAATCTGTTGCTACCTCTTACTACTGTCTCCTGAGGACTTATGAGCAACGTATTATCTTGTCCATAATTTTGCAACTTTTTGGGTGACGGTTAGGAGTACATATCTTAAGTTGGTACAAGGCTCAGATACTCTCTATTGACTTTGGTAATGATCCACTTTGTCAAGGTTACCATGTCGGCTTTGTGTGACTTCTTAACTTAGACAGTCCACAAACTTGGTGCCTAAACACCCCCAAGGACTTCCACAATCTGAATACATTCCTCAGGTGCCTTCTATAGTCAACCCATTACATTTCTCCATCCTTTGATCTTACATGTGTTATGTTTTTAACTGTTTCACTTTTGCATCCTTTGATTAAGTCTCATAGTACAAGATCCCAATAATTCCCATAAATGGGAAGTTCCCACTTTACAATAATCATTCAAATCCACTTGACCAATTCATTCACCACTATAGGCTCTTTCTAGTCAATTTTATACTGTGAGAGGATCTCTAAGTCAAAGAGACTTATCGACTTTCTCATCTATCATTGCTTTCTATATTAGGGTTTCTACTACGAAATTCTTTTCTTGGTAAAATTAAATACTTCTAATAGAACAACATATTAACATGAGTATTTTAAAGTTTGTTTAAGAATTTCACATTTATTAGGGTTGTACAAAAAGGGTATTTTAGTAATTTACAGAAGAAAATTTTTAGTCATTCTATAAAAGAAGTCTTCCTCCTAATCTTGAACAAATCTTGCATTCTTTTATTTCCAATAGATTTATCTAATTTTACAAATTTCCTCTAAATTTACTTATTAAGGGTATTTTAGTCATTTTCAATAAAATTTTAAATTTTTGAGAAAATGTGTCATTTTTAAAACTTTATAGACTTGGGGAACTTAGTAATACCAATGTGAGATATCCTAACTAATTTTTTTTCAATTTAAACAATAATACTCAAATTTTTCAAAGAAAGGGTATTTTAGTCATTTTTCACAAATATTTTAATTTTTTGTGTATTTCTTCCTAAATCTAATTTCTAAATTGAGTATAAGTTTGATCAAATTATTCTTTAAGAGTTTCTAGTAATTCCATGGCCAAATTAGGTAAATAATACTAAAAATTAACATTTTTGAAACTAGGGGTATATTTTGTTATTTTTGTACAAAAAAATTCAAATTTCTAATATTATACATTCTTAATTTTATATGAAGGCTTTCTTAAACCTAAGATAGAAGTTTCCTTTTTAATTATTTCCTTACTTAACTAGCAAAAATTCAAAAGTTATGGCATAGGGGCATTTTGGTCTTTTTTTGCCCCTAGGGGCAAAATGATCATTTGACCATCTTCCTCTTCTTTAGAAATAAATCTTCTCTTGGCTCGAATCTGTTTTCAAATTCATCCTAATTCCTTCCTTAATGAACAAAAAAATCTATCTATGAAGCATTGGGTGTCAAATTTCGAAAACCAAATTCTAAAGAATTGAGAACGAAGTTCAAAAGCTCGTTCATGGTTGACCTCTGACTTTCTCTATGAATTCTAGAAAAGTTTTTAAACAAAACGATTCGAGGGTGAATAACATAGCTAATTTTGACCAAAACTGAACTATTAATGGCTTGGGTAACGAGAATTAAAACTTTCGAGTTCGAATTTTAATTTTTCCAATTTCAATTTGATTTTTAAGTGTTCATTGGTTTTAGAACATTAAATTCTCCGAAAACCAAATTTGATTATCCTAGAATGATTCTATCAATTGAATTTGAAGAAAAATGACTCCTCCTACTTGAATTTAGAATTTTTCGATGAAGGATTTGTAGAATTCGGTGAAGCTCCGGCGAACGTTCAATTTTGCAATTCCTTGTGAATTTCTTCATATTTCTCCAACCGAAATTATGCTTGAAGTATTACAAAGCTTCGCTAAGTCATGGGCCTAGGCTACTAGGCGTAGGCTGCAAGTTGTAAAGAACTCTCAAGCTTTGGGTAGGAGCTTTTATGGCGATTTGGAACAAAGGCATAGGAGGAAGTGATATAGGATTAAATAAATCCTAGAATGCCAACGATGGGCCTAGCAGTCTCAATGACAATCTACTCTTCCTATCTTCCTCTTGTGCCTAAGGGGGAGGGTTCGAACCCAGCTAACCCACTTTTCATTTTTCACTTTTTATTTTATGTTTCATTTATTTGTTTATTCCTTATATATTAACGAAAGCGTTGATATGCTACCCTTGAGGGGTAGCTCAGTTGGTAACCAAAATGCGTTCTTCTCTCTATGCCCCTAGGTTCGAGCCTTCTCCACCACTTTTCCATTTTCTTTTTCTTTTTCTTGTTTTCTTTTTCTTTTTTTTTTTATCATTTCTTGATTTTATTTTTATTCGAGCCTTCCCCACCACTTTTCCATTTTCTTTTTCTTTTCCTTTTTTTCTTTTTCTTTTTCTTTTTATCATTTCTTGATTTTATTTTTAATTTTCCTATTTTTGCTCCTAAATTTTTTCTAAAAAATCCTATAAATCATTTAATAATTTTCTCTATCTATTTTTGTATTTTATTTGTTAGGATACCTGAATAAATTTTATAATTTTATTTATTTAATTTTATTATTTTAATTAATTATAAATTTAATTTTTCTTATTCTAAATTTCCAATTTATTATTTTTGAATTTATTATGCTTAATTTCTTCATTTTAACTATCCTAAGAATTCTATTTGCTAGGATTTATTTTATTTCAACTATCGTTCTTCTTTTATTTTTTAATTTAACAAAATTCTTATCCTTATTTTAAAATATTTATATCTTATTTGGCTAAGGAAATTATTTTGTAAGTCTGAATCTATATCTAAATAAGTTGTTAATATTT
>JAMLFT010002751.1:0-24222 GCA_026544285.1 Pachyrhizus erosus | reverse complement strand
TCTATCTATCTATCTATCTATCTATCTATCTATCTATCTATCTATCTATCTATCTATCTATCTATCTATATATATATATATATATTAAAAATTCTTAATTAAAATTATATAAAAATAAGGATACTTTTGTATTTTTTTAACAATAACACTTCTCCCTTTATGATCCATCCACTATATGAAGGATTTTGAAAAATATAGGTCATATATATTCTGTGATTTTTCCTTCTCTTTTTTATGGCTTCTAAACAGAGGAAGGAACACAACAGCTCCTCTCTTTCGTCCCTCAACCTTCAGTCCCTCTAGAATATTGTGTTTCAAACTTACCCTCCGCGACAGAAGATTATTATTTATCGAAGTTACAGTGGAATAAGAATGGTATTTAAAAATTGAATTATAATGCATTCTACTATATTCATTTTATATCATTTTAATCAAACTCCAAACCATAAAACAAATTATTAAGTAGCATCAAACCATCACGTATTCATGATTTCAAACAATATGTAAAATGTATCTTTAAAATTTTCAATTTATAAAAAATAACTAGTAATATTTAATTACATATTATATAAAAAATAATTAAGATCATAATAACTCTAGACCAGTAATAATTTCTCCTTAAACATGAGCAAAATTATCTTTCAATCATACGTTATCATGTGTAACAACGAAAATAATAATTCTCAGAAACACTAAGACGAGATAAAATAAACTCTTGCTGTCACTTTCTTCCCTGACGTTTGGATCTAACAAATGCATTTAATAAAGTTAATTGCATAATTTATTACAATTATGTACACTCAGTATTTCTCAACATTTCTTTTTATTTATTCTAAAAGCTTAGTATTTAAATTTCATTTTAATTTGATAAGTTAATCATAAACATCCACCATTTTATACTTTTTAGCAAACATAAAGGAAATTATACAGATAATTGCAGATTTAAATGTTCATATCCTAGTATATTTAATATATCACTGCAAATAGAAGTAACGACAAGCAATACTTGTTTTACAATTGTGAAGAGCACTAAACCTTTCTCGTTTGGTTAAATTTGATGCAAATTACAACAGCTCTAGTCTAAACAAATCGCAAATGCTCAAATTTACAAATCCATTAATTAAACACCAAAAAAAATGAATATATAAACTTGATTAATCCATAAGCATTTAAAGACAAAATTCCTTAATAAAAGACCAAACTGGCCGGGGGTTGCAAGAGAAGTAATGCTATCATATTACAAGCATACTGAAATTTTGCTTGCATGTGCAGAAAGGATTTTACATGGCGCCTGTACTAAAATAAAATAAAATAGAAATATAAAAACTTCTCAAACAAACAAGGAGCGAAAGAACAAATTTCGTGTACAAATCTACTTAAGTCTTCTTCCTCCCATTTTAAATGCAGGATACCAATCCAAGCGGCTAGCAATTTTATGTTACTCTAGATGAAGATCATGACAGATCATGAAAATCTATTTGTCATAGGTGAGTCTACAAATAAATCTGCTAACCCTGGTAGTCACTATCAGCCAAGGTATTATCCCAACCTGCAAAGACAAAAAATGGTTAGAATGAATCATAAACTGTTACATGCTTCATATGTGTTCTTTTATTTATACAACATTATTCAATGATATATAATGCATAAAAGTATGATAAATTACCAATTTCCACCTGATGATTAAAAGCAAAACATAGGTGGAAGCACTCAACTTAATGTAGTCTGATTGTAAGTTAAACTTGCTTCCAGTGCTTTGAAAAAGCACGTTGCGTCCACATGTGCCTACTCAAGACACCAATTCAAAATAACATCTCAAAATTGGGAGATCGTGATTTCTTTTGAAAAGTGTTAACACATTTTCTAACATATACCTTCTAACGCACTTTACTATTTGTCAAAATTGATTGGAAACTGTTAGATTATGTTTAGTTTTTAAGTTTTTTTTATATATATTTGACTTAGTGCCTGCTATAAAAGCAGTTTTTGTTATATCTACTTTGACAAAGTAGACTTAGGTTTTCTCCTCTGTAAATCCCTCTTTCTCTCTCTTTTTGTAATCAATCTTATGTGTGTGTGTGTGTGAGTTGCTAAGTGTGAAGATAACACTCCAACGACATCCTAATCTTTTATCTCAACATGGTATCAGAGTGGATTCGATCCTGCTCTGTTGTCTCCAGTCAAATCCACCATTGTCTTCTCCAATGAGCCATCTTCTGCTGTGCAGTGGTTGTCACTACCAGCACCACTGGACTTGCTTTGTTGTTACCAATCAAGCCCCCTTTCTCTGGGGCCATCAGAGTTACACCGCAACTTCCTCCTTTGTGGTCACCTCTTTTATCTTTTATTAGATCTACTTCTCTATGGTTGGATTCAGCAGGTACCGACTGCCACCATTGTGCTCATCTCTATTTGGCGAGTCTGACCATCTAGTCAGCAGCCTCCATCGCTGCTGAAGCCACTGCTCCGTCCACCAGAACCACCGCTCCAACCACCGGAACCACCATGTCAGTAGTTGTAGTTTGGCCTTTTTTAATTTTTTTCACCTGCAGATTCCATTTTTGTCTTTTTTTTTCACCTTATTCCTCCCCAGGTTTCATTTTTACGATATTTCAGTCCTCCATTTATCATAAAAATGGTTGGTTCGTCCAAGTTGAGTCCTCTGGTTCTGTTTGGTCATTTTATTGGTCAAGATATCTAGTTCTCTAGGTCTGTTTCAAGCCTCAAGTTCACTTTTTCCATTTATTTGGTTTGTGGGTCTATGTTTGGCTCTTCCCCTTCATTCTTCGGTTTTGGTTTTGAAGAAATGACGTCAACCTCTGTTCTCTTTATTTCTGGAACATCAGAGAGAAATTTACTATTTTGGATATGCTATTTTGCTATGGGCTTGCACTGATTCAGAAGTTAGTTGTTGCATGTTGTTTACAAGATGTACTTGGAGTTGTTTTGAATTTGTTGCCTATGATGTATTGTACATTTCATGTGTGGTTACAGAAATGGATGCTTTCTACTTCATTTGGTCTATTCCCTTATTTTGTCCCTTGTTGGTGTATGGGTATCCATCATCAATTGTGAAGGTTTGATATGTTTTAGTTGAAGATAATTGGCAGAAGATGTTAGTGTCCATGAAGTTGTTCAGTTTGAAGGTGCTGTTTTTGCTTACAAGGTATTTGAGATTATTTCTCCTTAAAGACAAATTCAGGATACTGTGGTTTATTGGTATTTTCCTGTTGTTAAGCTTCTGACATGGATGGTTAAGTAATGAGATGTTTTGCCTCTGTCTTGAGTGGGTAAGCATTGTTTAGCTTCTACTCTTGATGGTTAAGTGTTTACCTATTGGCTTTGGAAAATGGGTCCTTTGTTCCTCTTTCACTTGAGTTCCATTCTCCACCTGTGACAGCAATATAACCATTCTTGTCTCTTCTTTTAGTCTTGTTTACGATACTGTTTGCTGCTGTCTATCATTGTTGTCAATGCACTATTAACCGAGGATCTTGTTTTCTCAGTCTTTGTCTCTCTCCATTGCCTCAGAAAATTATTTATCTTTGTTTTGTGGAACTTTGATCAAATGTGCACTTGCCTGTCCTTGTCCCAGTTGCACTGGCCACATCCTTGTCCCAGTTGTGCTGGTCTCAGTCCTTATCCCAAAAGCTGTTTTTGATGTATCTAATCTTACAGAGTGGACTTAGGTTTTCTCCTCTGTAAATCTCTCTTTCTCTCTTTTTGTAATCGATATGTGTGTGTGTGTGTGAGTTGCTGAGTGTGAAGATAACACTCCAACAATGTAATCCTTTATCTCAACAGAAACAACAAAATCATTGTGTTGGGACACACAAAATTCAACACCAAAATCCTACAACTGACCTATGAATTTTGTTAAATGCACATAGACATTTGAATTATTATAACATGACATGCATCAGGAGACTGTCAAAACTACAAAATATATCCCCACTCGTCGAAATTCAAAAGAAGTAGCAAGCAGTGCATTCAATAATTGAAACCTAAGTAGCATTTGCTTTTAATATCTCTTTTTTATACGAAGCTTAAAATGTAAGAAAGTTACTAGCAATTGCTTACCATAATATTGTTATTTTGAACTCCTCCAGTCCTCCAAGATAATAATCTCCCTGCAAAATAATGTAAAATAAGTTTCAAGATCAGACGCAATAATAAGAGGCAATGAGAAATGCATTTGTCTCCTAGGTCCTTCTTTGGACAAAACTGGCGTTTTTCCATGCAACACACGGTTTTAAGCACATTTAATGTAAACAAAAATTACATCCTTCTATACTAAAATGGAATCAAATTTAGATAAAAATTACAAAAAAAAAAGTATATTCTGTAATACAAATCAAAACAAAAATTGAATACATTCACTTAGAAAAATGTTCACAAAATGCACAACTCATTCTCATTCATATTTCCAAAATTATAATATAATAATTGGTCTAAATGATAATGAACTTATTTACATATAATAATTAGATAAAAAATTATTGATCACCCTCAACCTTGAAATATTGAAATGGATCCAAAAGTTACATATAGCAACAAAAATTAGTAAGATTCTTGCATTAATACTTCAATTATATCAATTATTCCTATAAATGTCACATCTTAGCACTATGTAGCATTTTGTAGTGAATAGAAGAGTTTGCAGCCAAACTTGTTTTATTGGAAAACCCAAAATAAATAAATAGAAAAACTTAACATATGTATTTTGTCTATTCAACCAAGACTTCTATAAATATATCTACAACTACATGCCTGAAATGAAAGGTAACTAAATGGTACAAGTTAACATTCTCAATTAGCAAGTATAGTAACATACATATATCAGAATCCAGGGGGAAAGAAAGGCAGATTTTCATATACAAAGCAACCCGGCAATCTAATCCAAATGAGTGAGAGGTTGTAACACAATCTAGTAAAATTAACATATTAATCATAATTGCATTACCAAATGGTTGCACGAGTCGTTGAGATACGCTAGCCACAGGAACACTCCAAAACCAGGTAAGTATAATTAAATATGCTAAAACCTGCAACACATAACCATATCAGTATCCTATCGGCCTCTGCAAAGAAAATAAGTAAACCTAAAAACAAATATCAGATCAGGAAATACCTTTGAGAAGAGCAGAACTTTTGAATACGAAGCAGTATCCTTGTCATGTAAATTTTGACCTGCATGTTAGTTTAAACTATAATTTTTTTTATAATTGCTACATTTGTTAAATAGAATAAGCAGATAAAAGCTACAATAATGCCAGTTTCACTATAATCCCAGCACAAATAGTATATAAATCTGATGTAACTACATCTAATTTTACCTACTTAAGGGTCCAACTTAAAAAACATCCAATTCAGAAGCAGTCTCATCTCCAACCAGAATCCTATGTGCTCTATAATCCTTTAGTGAGGGTAACCTATGTTACTTTAAGCAAGACAGTATTTGACGCCATCATGCCAAGCAACATAATATTTGCCTGCCTAATTGTTTGAATTTGACATAGGAAATTAAACTTCTCATGCAACATTTACAAAACCAATACAAGTGTAAACTTATGATTATAAAATATGGAAAACTTAAATGTTCTGAAAGCCATGTGTCATACTTAAGTATTTTTTTTTTTCAAGTTTATGAGTACATACAAAGGTGGTTTGAACATGTACAAATAAGGTCACAAGAGGCAGTTGTTGAAGAATAGATTCCATGATTTTTAGTCTTGTGAAAAGAAGAAAAAGGAGACCAAAAAGGAGGTTGGAGGAAATCATCAAAAGAGATCTCAAGCTAAACAATATTCCTGAAACCTTGGTTTCTAACCATGCTGAATGGTGTCGTGTAATCCATGTAGAAATCAAAACCTAGTAGGATAAGGCTTTGTTGGTGTTGTTTGAAGTTTATGAGCAATGGGGAACAAATGGTAGAGGGAATAATTTTCCCTTGTTTTTATGTCTAATTTAACTAAGGAAATGAGAACTATCTTTCCCTTATTTGGTAATTAAAAGTTATAGCAGAGGAAATGAAAGTTGCTTCCTCTTATTTATAAACTAAGCCATTTGCTTTCATTTACATCCAAATTGAGGGTGGAAGGGTTTAGGTCCTTGAGGGTGAGCAAATTCCTCTTCCTACCTCTTATCCAAACATAGCATAAGGCTAGTGACAGAAAAATATTTGCAAATAATTACTTTAAATCACTCTAAAAATAGTAACAGAACCATTTCATGAAAGTAGATCATTATATACTCCACTCTACAAATACCTTCTATTACTGTTAAAAGATCGATCACATTTAACCTATTTTCCCCTCTATTCAAGGGTGTGAATTTTTTTCCTGCTCTCTTTTTGTCTGTACCATAGTTGTCAACTGCGCACTAGAGAGGCTGTGCCTACTAGTCTCTATATGCACTGCCATAGCATTGCACTTCACTGTAGCATTCATAGCAGCCGCAACACAGTATTTCACAGCAATATAGTACTGCTATGCTAATGGCATTTAAAATCCAGAGAATGGCCTCAATATAAACTGTTAGAGGGCATTTTATGAAGGTGGTGTTCAGATTTTGGGAAGAAAAAGGTTTCATCTTGTACAAAACCCTTTCAAAGCTCATAACTAGCATGCCTCATTTGTCACCTCTCCTACCTTGTGACTATTGCTCGTTCCCTATGTGACCCTCCAGTGACCACTGTGTCACCCAATGGTAACTATCCAGCAATACATCTCAGTTTTTTACTTCTCTCATTCTTAGTTTTTCTTTTCAGTTTTCTCTTGTTCTCTTATTCTCATTGTTCTCTCATTGCATCAATTTCTGTTTTCTATGTTTCTGTCTCTACTCTCCTTTTTTTTCTGTTTTCTCTTCTCTTTGTTCCATCAGTCTGTGCTCTCTGTTTATTGTCTCTAGTCTGAGACTCAGGTCCTTTCTTGGTCATCCATTTACCAAAAACCCAAACTTATTCACTCCTTTTTTCTCTATCTCTTTTGTTAGTCATGGAAACTTTGTTACTATTTATCAGTATGTTTGCTTAAGAGCCAAGCCCTATAACTTCTTATTGTTAATTAAGAACATGTCACGATTTGAGTTTTTTTTATTCTAATATTTAAGCATTTATACATACTTATTATGAATTATATAATATGTATTAAAAAAATCAAAATAGTAGCCATCCAACCATGCACTATACACCTATAGTATTTTTGGGATCAAGGGCTATCCAAGATTGCTAACTATGTCTATGATAATATGGTTTGTACGCAACAAGTTCATATAGGAGTGATAAATACACACACACAAAAGAAGACTTTATAGAGATGGATTGCAGGATTGGAAATACAAAGTGATGGTGACTAGGATAAGAATACTTGGAGAAGTGATAGGGATAAAGGGATTACAGGAAAAGTATATTTAATTTGCTGCTAATTTATTGTTAATTGGATTTTGTGTTTTTCATTTTGAAATTGACTAAATATTTTAAAATTTTGAGTTATTTGGGAAATTCAAGATTGTTGATTATCTGGTTGGTTGGGTCTATTTAAGGACTGTTATTTACATCTAATGGTCGTTTATTTAGAATTAGAATTTTGAGTTGACATGACTTGAGAGTTAACTATTTTTTTCTCTATTCTACTGTCTATATTTTTCTCTCCCCAAATTTTTTTTCCTTTCCCCTATTTGTACTGTTTGTCCAACATCACAGAAACAGATGCTCGGTAACAGTGATCAGAGATCCTCCCAAAACAAAGAAAAGCCAGCAAAAGGATAAGAGACAAATAACATAACAAGTCAGCTCAAGAGGGCTCTTTTCCTTTTCATGGTTGATAAACAAAACATTCCAAACAAAAACACAAAGAAGATCAGCTCAAAAGAGGTTCTACTCCCTTGGCTTTTCAATAATATTACTTTCTCTGGCTCAGAATCATGTATTACTAAGGAAAAACACAAATAATGAGTTAAAAATCAAACTCTGTAAAATAATTATTGAAAATAGCATATTTACCACTACAATTCAGAGGAATAGTTGAATTGAACAGAAAAAATAATTAGTGCCTAATCTTCTAAGTTACTATTTGTTAGTTGTTACTTCCTAAGTCCAAACAACTATTGCTTTTAATTTAGGCAGGTAACAATTTTATTATCAAACCAACTCGACATTTTAGAGTTGCAATTTCAGTCTACATTTACACATAGAATGCAATATGCAACATGAGATGACTCATGTAAATAACTCACACTTAGCAAGTTCCCTCTCCTTTGCAGCTGCCAGTCTTTTGAGTTTCGCTGCTTGTGCGAAGGTTGATGGCCTGAGAGGACAATGAAATGACTCATGTACTCTATTTCTCTCACAAACATAAACATATAATATTAAAAGTTTATATTAGATTTAAATGTAAGATATTTCTATTGTTCTTTAAACATTTCCCTAATTCGTCACATTTGCCCTGCAACCTTTGTCAGAACCTGGAAGTAGACACAAAATCATAAAGAAAACAAAATAAATGTAATTTGGATTTTCAAGTTTCATTAAATAATTTAATTATTCAAGATACAACAAATAAGAAACTAAAAGAGTCCTTAGTTGATAGTTGTATGGAATGACATTGGTCATTAGGAGTGTGTTATCCTAGGGTTGAACATGAAATTTTAGATGTATTCTTTCAGTGTGTCAAATGAAAACATATTATCATTGACATGATGGGTTTTAGGTAGGGAGGAAGAGAGATAAAAGAGAAAGAAACACTGAATGGATATTAACTGAGATGGATTACAATGTATTGATGTGTTGATATGTTCAAAAGCCTAGACTGCAAACCATTGTTTGTACTAATCATAATCCTAACTACTTTGGGAAACAGATCATGATAATGAAATATGGTAACCAATCCCAAAAGATCTAATGAGAAAATAAGAAAACTATTCTAGGAGGATAAGCTAAGATCTGATAAGATATTTTCCTATATTCTAACAATTAACTATGTAATATATTTATAATTTTTTTAATGCACATCTAACCATAAGTATAGAACATTTTTTCTATTGAGGGGTGTGGCTACTAGCTCCCCCCCTCATCCAAAATGTAGGCCCACCACTGTAAAGTGTAGTTGAGACAAAAATATGGAAGGACAGAATGGGTTCTAAACATATAAATAGAAAAAACAATTGAATTTGAAATTCCAAGACCCATTCTTTTCATAGGAAAAGATAATGGCCAAAGCATGAGTAACTTACTGTGACAGTGAGCTTGCCTCCTTCAAAAGGTCTTTTATTTCTCCACGCAACTTAGTTTCTTTTACTTTGTCAGATCCACTCTGAAGTAAAAGCATCCAACTAGAAAAAATTAATATCATAATCAACAGTCGATATGTTATGGTAATTTTGTACATGAAATACTATTTAATGGATAGTGGCACTTGGCCCAATAGTGCTTGTCAGTCGTCACTATCATGAGATTTGGTAACACGGCAAAATGATGAAATTATAAAATCATACATATGGATGAAAAGTAGTGAATTTAATTTGGAGTCCTAATAAACTATCCATTAATGCCCTTAGTCTATAAACAATAACTCATCCCTAGCTATAGCTATATTCCATTCTGAAAATAAAGACAGCAATCAAGTAGATATTTGAAAATGAAAAATTCAAGACTTGATCACAAAAAGTCATAAACTACACCACAATGAAGATGACCCTTGGTCTAATGTCAAGTCATCCTGCTCTACTGATAATGCCCATGACCAAATGCTGGACCAGAATCACTGTGGTCCAAGAGTTTGGAGGGTCTATTCTAGATGTGGGAAGGGAGCATGTGGCAGCCATTCAGTGGAGCAGACAGTTATGCACATTTGTTACTAGGAAACAAATCACATGGAAGAGATGGGGGTAGCAGAGGGGAGGAATCATGAGTATTTCAGCTACAAGCTTGGGACCAACAGCCCGGGGGCTGAAGGTATTTTTGCTTCCTATTTCTGACACCTATCTATCTTATTCATTTTCTGCATCTTCCATGTGAGTGTTCTGGTTTTGTACCATGTGCCATTATTTTAAGTTTTTCTGGTTTGGTGACCTATTGTCCATTTTCACTAAACAAGGTAAATCACTAAATCCAAACATGGGAATTCAGAAGCCAATTACCCATCCTATCAATTTTTCAAGGAAACAACTACAAAAAAGCACGGAATTAAACAAGTTTTGAAAAGTAAAAATTATTCTCCTTAAAATATTCCATTTAAAAATAGCAAGTGTGTATATAAGCAAACTGTTTTCCAAAATCCTATTATAAATGTGAAATGGATGCTGCATATCTTTACCAATTACCATGTTAAAAACTAGCATAAAAAACAAACAACCAAAATTCCAATTGAGCAATGTGAGCCAAATGAGATATATCCCAAACCAGTCAGTCATTCAAACAATATTAAAAGCATTATCTGAATCACTTTTAAACTGTTGGAATAATGAAAAAAGGAAGAGATGGAAGAGAGAGATGACCTTCTTGAAGTTATCAACCCAATGGGAAGCAAACTGAAATGCGAGAACCACAAAAAATATGAAAGGAGCTGCTAGAGACCTCTGATGCTCTATACTTGCTTCATCTGCCATCCTCAAACTTGATTTAATTTATCAAAGAGCCGTATTCTAAGGGTTACTTTTGCTTCTTTTCTTTTCTTCTGGGGAAAAATCAATGCTATGAAAACCAGACCAAACTGAGAACCAATAAAGATTCAGGTTCAGGTTCAACCTGTTAGTCTGAACAGTTGAACCAGATGATGGTCTAAATACATGTACATAAAAACCTGGACAATTAAATTATATTACCTATCAAACACAAATTCTCTTCATAAGTCACAAGATTCATAAGCAGTGAAGCATACTCAATGATCAACAATACAGAAGGGGCAAGGGAACAAAAAGAAAAAATGTAGACAAAGATGCAACAACAAGTTGAACTCAAATGCAGCAAGGTGTAACAATCAAATCAAAACCACAAAGCAAGCACTAATGCAAATAACACACGTCTCAACTCAAACCAAAAAGATGCAGATTCAACATGAACCAGAATAAATCTAAAACTCAAAGATAATTTACCACTAATGACAACAGGAACAAAAACTCCGATTATGAGTAACAGATCCAAAACTTTCAAAAGAGAATAGAGTCATTGATAGAGAAATAAGAAAAAAATTAAGGAGAAATTGTACCTAGAAATCGCAGTGCCAGAGACTAAAAGAGATGAATTAGGATTAGGGCTGAAGCAAATGCACCTGTTTACATTAGAATGAGAGGAAAAATCATTAAAAATTGTTTTGGACTAAAAGAGAAAGGCTAATAGCAAATCATATAACACAAGCCTTTAATGTTATCTAAAATTTATTGGGAACCCTATAAAACTATGTACCTATCATTCTTAATTGAAAACAAATCTCATTTATAACATGTAAAACTTAATAATTTTTAATGAAAAGATAATAAGAGTGGTAAAGAGTTTGTTATTAGTATTCTTGATAAAAATGGGATGATTTATTAAGTATTTCTCAACAAACTCACAATTATTTTTTCTCAATACACATTTCAATGTTTTATAGTTGAAATTAATCTAGTATGCATCTCAGTTATATTTAATAATTTAAAATTAATTTTATCAAAATCAACTCTGCCCAAATTTATAATTAATCTGACTTTTTTTTATCAAATATGAAAAAATAAAAAAGTTAGAAAGAAAAGTGCAAAAATATAATAATGTTAAATCACATTTAAATTCTCAACAAAATATAATTGGAATAGGAGAATATTTGTCAATTGATATGTTTTTCTTCTCCTTTCCCATTTTACTTTTTTGATTTAGGAGAGAACTTTTGCATGTGCAACTCTCTTAATTTTCTTTCTTTTGTTCATTCCAAGTTCCAACCAAATAAAATTGTCTTACAAAGATGTGTTTTCTAATCTCTTTTCTTTATATTTTTTAAATGGTGTGTTAATAACTATATCAAGAATAAATAATTTTTTCAATTAAATTGACCAACAAGTTTCAACAACGCCAAGTAAAATGTGTTTGTTGATGTAGACTTTCTAGAAATTGAGTAAGCTGTTGAAGTTCCTTCATCTTTACAAGTGTGTTAATTAAAGAAAACTCAAGAAAAAGAAAATTAAAAAAAAATGGAAAGCCTAAATGATTGTACTACTAATTGATCTTTTTTAGTTCAATAACTATCTATGCATTTTACTCTATTATTTTTCTTCTTCTTTCAAGTTTTACTTATTTCACACCCACGTATGCACACATTTATAGATTATTATATTATTATATAAGATACAATTCATGCAAACAAGAACAATAACAAGTGATATTCATCTAGGAGATTTTAAAGTTTCTCTTTTGATATATCTTTATTTCTTGAATCTTGAGAAACAAAATACCTTCTCCACTTGGAGATTTTTTGTAAACTCATGTTAACTTAAAAGACGAAAAAAATGGTAAAATAGATTTGACTTATTAGGTGCCACACCCTTACTAATTAAACAATTAATATTAATATATTGAGATTTTTTCGGATTTTTAGCATAATTTACTTTATTGTCTGAATTCAATTCAATACCACACCATCACAAAAAGTAACAGAAAACAAACACAATTTAAAATATATGTTAAATCTAAGACGATTCAACCCTGAGTTTTAATAATGATAACAAATAAGGTATAAGAATGCACTTGTTGATAAAGGTTAATGTCTTTTAAAGTCTATAGGACATATTGTCTATATATTGACTGACTTTTGTCTGAGTAAAAGACAACTTGATGCGTCCTAACCAACTCTGTCAGTCACTTAGCTTCAAGCTTCATTTGTCACATAATTAGTCAAATAAGAAGACTATCAAAACTTTAATGCACTCAAGCAAAATAAGCTACTTGGCACATCCAACAAGCATGAAGGTCATTGCTAGGGGTGTGCAAAATTCAGTTGTCCAAAAAAACTGAACCAAACCGAACTGAACTGTTTTAAACAGTTCGGTCTTGAAGCAAAAGTTTGAATTGTTTTAGAAAACCAGTTTGAAACTGAATTGTTTTTTAACAACTGGTTTTGAACCAATTCTGAACCAGTTTTATGAACCGAATTGCATTTTAAAACCAATTAACAGATTATCTCTAAATCTGTTATACCAGTTTCGAACCAATTTTATTATAGCAGTTGCACCAAATGCAAGGTTCTTTTGCTCTAAGCTTGGTAGAGATCCACCAACTGGCTAATATGACCATTTCTGCATAAAAATTAATAAAAGTTTGTGGCAGCACTTCATGACTCAGATTTGAGTTTGTGATCAATGGCAATGGCAGCTTCAAAGAATCAGAAGCTTCGAACATGTTATTTCGACTGTGTGTGTGTGATGTTCGAATGACAAACCTGTTTCCTCTTTCTTGATCATTGTTCAAGTAAAAAAAGAGAAATATAGTTATAAGTGCACTGAACCTGTTTTAAAAACCAATTCAACTCAAACCAAACCTATTTTTAAAAACAATTCATTTTAATTTTATAAAACAGGTTTGATTCTAAATGGGTTCAGTTCAGTTTAGTTCTAAACCAATTTGGATTGAATTGGTTTTTTGCACATCCCTAGTCATTGCCTTATCTAGAAAAAACAAAACATAGAGCTTACCAGGTCCGAACTCACCCACTTCCCCCCCCTGGCTTCCCAACATTGCCCTTCAAATTGCCATTCTCATAAATTAATCATATTCATCACAACTCCCACAACCAAACAACTTATACCAATAAAGATTACCACAAATGGACCACAACCATATATTTTTAAACAAGACACCATCCATTAAGCCAAGCATATATAAACAACATCAAATAAAGAAAAATCATACAAATTGCAAACCAAGCAGTTCAAGGTTCATAATAATCGAGCAATATACCTAATGCTACACTAACACAACTCAAAAGGTTAATTAATTAAAGAATCAAATAAAAGCATTATAAGCAAAAGGTTATGTTATGTGTGACAATACGTTACTGTCCCTACTCACAAGGCTGAAAGAAAATTAGACATACTCACAGATACTCTATGTTTTCTCAGCTATATTAATTAGAAATGGCTGAGAAAATACGTAAAGACCGCACACATCAGGGCGTAGGGTATAATAAATTATTCAAAATGCACACAAAATTAAGAAGGGGGGAAAATCAGAAAGCATTTTCCAGGCCTAGGACCTTCTCAACACTTGTCAGCCCACAACCGGAACAACAACTGAACAAGCTAGGCTCAGATGAAAAAATTAAATATAAATCCATAAAATAATCAACCCTAATCTGTTGCAAATGACCCTAATCAGAAGTCAAAACACATATCTATGATTAATGTTAATCTCAACCCAATTCAGACGGACACACGATTTCTAATTATAAGCATCGCCACGCAAAAATCAAACCCCAGAAAATAATAAAAATGAAGAGAAATGGAGAAGGAGAAAGGTGAAGTTAGGTTGACATACCCTCGGTGAAGGTACATGTTTCCGAGATCGGCGAAGGATCGAGCAAAAGGCGCTTCCGTAGACGGAGGAACACGGTACGGATCCAGTGCTGCGATCAAGATAAAGGTGAATCCCAAATTGGCTTGCAAACCCTAACTAGGGTTACACGAGCTTCTACTTCTCCGCGATAGGAACACTGCGCACCCCTTTTCCGTTTTCAGGCTTCGCTTCTCGTCTCGATTTCGAATTTATTCACGTTTTTCTCATCCTGCCCTTCGTTACTGGAGAATACAGTGGGGAATTTGAGTTCAATGACGGATTTGTTCTGCTGTGTTGATCCCCGACCGTTCGATGAAAGGGTATTATAGGAAATATGTACCCCAGCTTCTTCTTTTTCTGTCAAATACTAGCTGAGAGATGAAAGGGAGGCATAAATTCACTTTTCGTGCTATAGACTTATTGTTTTACAAATGTATACTTTTTGTTTTTATTAAAATTTAATTATATATTTTATTTATAGTATGTTAAAATTAAATAATTTTAATTTATTATTAGTATGTCATTTAAGATTAAATTATAAACGTTAATGTCAACGTCATGTGATTAACTTATTTATATAAAAATTAATAATATTAAAAATAAAAATAAAAATTTACTTTAATATATTTTAAAAATAAATAATTTTTTAAATAATTATATTTTAAAATATATTAAAATAAATTTATTTTATTTTAATATTATAAATTTTTTATGTGAATTAATTATACGTATTATCAATTGCATTCACGTCAATATTTTTTTATCTAATTATAGATGACAAAATAATGGTGAACTATAATAGTTCAATTTTAAAAATGTTGAAAATTAAATATCTAATTAAATTTTTTTAAAAATAAAATTATATATTTATGATACAATATAAACTAAAATTAAATTTAAGCCTTGAATATATGAGTCTTGCTAAAAAGACAAGGCTCAACCAAAAACATAACTATAGTTTACAATATTGTGGGATGAAGATAAATCAATTTTGATTCTCAAAATTAATTCTCCAACATAAAATTCAACACACACAAAAATAATGTTGGTGGGTCCAAAAAAATTGTTTAGGAAAATAAATCTAGAGTAAAGATTCTTTAAATGATAAATAGGAGGCTTAAATATAAATTTGTTCCTATAGTTTTGAAATTGTGCACTTTTCATATCTTAAAAAGATCTATTACACATTTGATTTCTTGTATTTTTTTCAATTAAGTGATATTAATTCATTATTAATATACTTTCAATTCTTTAATGGAAATTATTGACATGGTATACTAGAAATAACATGGAACTAATATGCTAACTTGACAAATGATGTGGTGGCTCGTACATATGTTGATCTTGCATTGACATATGTATTAACATAACATTGACATGTTGATGTGGTAATATAGACCAAAATTATACAATTATGATATTTTAAATACCAAAATCGCATAACTGTAATTTAGAGACCAAATTTGCACATTTGATATTTTTATATTTTTTATTTTTTATTTTGTCTATCTTTTTTTATTTTTCATAATTTAAAAATAAAAATAAATTTCAAAAAATAAGTAATGGAAATATAAAAATGAAGAAAAAAAGAAAAGAAAAGAAAAAGAAAAAACTTTGATA
Organism: Pachyrhizus erosus; assembly: GCA_026544285.1. Classification (NCBI taxonomy): domain Eukaryota; kingdom Viridiplantae; phylum Streptophyta; class Magnoliopsida; order Fabales; family Fabaceae; genus Pachyrhizus; species Pachyrhizus erosus. Next base: position 8,087 of record JAMLFT010002751.1, on the reverse strand, counting down.
AAAAAAAGAGATAAAAGAAAAGCAAAGAGACAAACATATTCTCAAGATGTGTAAACACCCAATTTTTTCTAAATAAATAAAAAAAATATCAAGACAAACCAAATATAAAAATGATAATTTGTAAACCTCTCTAACTTCACCTTCACCTCACAATAAAAGGTATCATTCATAGGACTATTGATTGGTAAATGAAAACATAATGGCCATGTTCATAAGGTGTAATGATATTTTTTAATATCTTTTTATTTATTCAAACAAATTTGTGTATGCACGCATCACGAAAATATGTTGCAAGGAAGTGAAAAGATGAAAGTGAAAATGGGTATAGGAGAGAGTTTATAGTTTTTAATTTAAATGTGAGAATGTGAAGACATGGGAATATTTTTGGTATTATAAAAATGAAAAAATAAAACAAAAGGAGTGAAGAGAGAAAAAAAAATATGTGAAAAAATGCCTTCATAAAAACATGTACAATTATTTTAAAAGCTTATAAACACTTCTTTTGCCCATGAATGTAAAATCTAGAAAAAAAAATGAATGTAAAAGGTGATAGGGATGCAAAAGTTAAGTGAACACTTATAATTCAAGCTTTTGTGTCTTAGAAACAATAATAAAAAAAGTATTTACTATTAGAATATTGGATTTTGTCTAAAAACATTTAAAATGTGCTCAATAAGTCTTTTAAATGAGGTGATAATTAAATCATAAGATAGTCTTATCAAATATCTTTTATAAAACCTTTGATATGAGTCTTAATAGTTGTCATGATGGAAAGGTGTTAACTTTTTAAAGTAAACTGTAAAATAAGTTTTGTGACTCGTGAGGCATTAATTTATATGTATCATTTTTTTTAAAAGAAAAGTTTTACTTTGTAATTTCACAAAAGCAATGTGTCAGGCTTTAATCATGTTTGTAGTTTTTATAAATCCTAAATAATACTTTTTGAATATTTAATATAATATAAGTATATAAAAAACAACACAGTATATTATTGTAGTGATAACATTAATGTTTTTGTAACTTATATTTAATTATTATCAAATAAAAAATAACTAACAAATAAACTTTGTGATAATATCTATTTAATATTTTTTGTTTAGTTCATTAATTTTTATTTTCTCAAATAATATTTGAAAAATTATTGACATTTCTATTCTTTTATTAATTAGATTTATCATTTATTTATATTTGTAATGTTAATTATCAGTTGCACAATATTAAGGGTGTTACATCTTTCATCACATGGGATAAATGAAAGTCCATTATCATTGATTTGATCAATGATTTCAATAGTAAATGTTAAAATAACTCTAGATTATGAGAAATCCTCTTTATTGTATTGATTGAGCAAGTTAGGATATGTGCTTTGCACTATGACAACTATAGGATCATTAAAATTTGTTATTTGAAATGAATTAAGGATATTTATATTTGCATATTCATCATTTGGCTTAGATAGTTTCCCATCAACTACATTTAATAGTTATTGTGAAAATTCTTTAATTCTTTCGCACTTATATTGGAATCCCTATTTTGTAAACGCGTATTCTTGATAAATCTTAGAAAATGACAATTATCCTAAATATGTGAAACATTTATCGTGGTATTAATTATATCAAAATGAAATTCTCTTAGGGTAACAAGAAGAATTTTGCCTAGTCTTTCTAAAAAACAATCACCTTTTCCCAAAAGGAATATCTACATCATTGGAATGACTCACAATGTCTTTTATGCTATTGTTTAATGCTTCAAAGCAAAATTATGTTTCAATGAGGCTTATTCCCATATAATTAACTTTACTACCTTTAATAACTCATCAAGTTCATTCCCTTGGTGGATGTTGCATGTTGAATTCTCAAATATAGGAACAAAGATTGCAAACTTTGAATGTGAGTTCTTCCTCTAGGTAATAATAAAGATGCAATATCTAAAGATGTTACAATCAACATAATATCACCACATGAACGTAGAGTAGAAGCTAATGTCTTTCATATAAAAGATTTACCAATATCTCTATAACCATAGAGAAATAAATTTCATCACATTCACCATTAACAACCTATATAATTCTCTCAAAGATCTTTCTTTTCTTATTTATTATATTAACAAGAAACTCAAAATTATGTATCTAGAAAGATGTGAAAATAAAACTAAAACTAACTAGTAATAAATAATTATATATAATTAATTACTAATAATATATTCACTGACCTGTATAAGAACAAAAAAGATTTTGAAATTTATCATGTAAATCAAATTTATCATAGTCATGTTCTACATAGATAAGTTTATTTCCCAATTGATTTGTCATAGTGTCTTATGAAAATGCCATAAATGAAAAATCTCTAACTTATTATATTTGATTGCAACAACTCCTCGATTCATTATAAAGTTAAATTTGTAACTTAATCACTAAGTTGTAAGTCTAAAAAATATTGAAATCCTCTATAATAAAGTATTATAGTATATTCTAAATAATCGAGCATGAAAAAGTATGAATGATGGAGATGATTGATTGTACCTTGGATGTTGGACAATCTTTTTTGTTCATAAAGAATATCACAAGTTAACTATTGTTATGCTTGTTCTTACACTTCTTATGATCTGCAAACACTATTTGATAGAAGCATTGTGACTTAGTTTTCTCAAATATTGATTTGATCCCTAGTCCTTAGCTTCTTTAATAGCCTTTATGAATTCTCTATCATCATTAAAAAAACCTATTGCAAGCACATGTCTCTTTAAAATTTGGATAACGTTTCTCCAATAATCGTGATATTTTTATAATTGCATGGTCCTTTAATAACCAAAAGCATCATTCTAAAAAAAAATAATTCACTTGTGTTTGGAAGAACCTAAACAAGTCTTTTAATATTGTATTTTTTTCATGATTTTCAACATCTTTGGTGAGGTGCACACATAAATTTAAAGACAAACTATGAATAAGTAAGATTTTTACTTTCATCATGGATATTATTTGCTTTCATTCAATAGGTAAAACATTAACTATTTAGCACTTGCTTTAGAGAGTAAGGAGTCAATATCTTCTTCATCACTAAAAAAAACAAAATGCTCATTAGGAATATAGAAGAATAATGTTTCAACTACTGGTGATGTACCATGAATTGGAAATGAAGAAAATTAACCAACATGTGTCCCATTATGAGATATATCTACAAATAAAATATTTTTTGATCTCATCAATAACATTAACCTGAGATCTATCTTTTCTTTGTGAAGGAATGATGACATCTATAATTTTATTATTCACTTTGTTGATATACTTGAATAAGTACTTAATAGAAGTGCATTTGTTATGCCACCCAATGTTAGGATGTACCGCGTACCTCATTAAAAGCTTTGAGTTGTAGGGAATAACATGATAATTATCAAGAATAATATCATTTTTATTTATGAAATTCTCATTGTTTCTTTTTCTATAAGTTGGGCAACCATCTTGGTTCACTATAGTGGAGGATTTGTGATATGAATCCGAATTAAAATGATCGTCTTGAAAACGAAAACAAGTAAAAAATTATAAAATAGATAAAAGATAGAAAATAGGAACTTGACTCTAACAGCTACCTGCCCGCAGAACCAAAGTTATCAAAAGAGAATCCAAATTAAAATGATCGTCTTGAAAACGAAAACAAGTAAAAAAATTATAGAAATAGATAAAAGATATAAAATAGGAACTTGACCCTAACAGTGACCTGTAGGCAGAACCAAAGTTATCAAAAGAAGCGCGACCTTAATTGCGACTGTCGATAAAACCAACACTATAAAAGCTCTTTAACCCAATAACAAAAAATAAAGTTTCACATAAAAGAAAATATTTAATTAATTAAAATCTGAGTTGTTCTCTTATACATAAGTTCCTATTTATAAAGAATTAGAAGAAAACAAGTAACAAAAAATAAACCTATAAATTTGAACTAAAGATAAGATAATAGAAAATAAATCTTAAAGATAAGATAATATAAAACAAATCCTAACTTTAATTAAATTAAAGATAAGTTAAAATATTTATTTCATCTAAATATTTCTAGTCATGATCTTCAAATTATAGATACATGACAACTCTTGAATTGGATATTGTCAGGTTCATATTATGACATTCCTCTTCAAAGTAATTCATCCTATAATCAAGGAGGTTCATATCAATTTGAACTATTTAGGATAATACCTCAAGCATTTCCTAAATTTCATGCATAGTGAATATTTGTTAGTATTACCACAAGAACCATGAATCATGTAAGTTTTCATTAACCCATATATCTTTTTCTATCTTTCAGTTTGATATTTAAGCTAAAACGATTTTGTCAACATCTTTAGGAGATGGGTACTAGAAAGATGGATGTAGAAAAATTAATACATATGTGTGCGATAATCATTTTTTTTAACTCAATCATGTATATATATGCATTGCAAATTAATTCAATAAATCATATTGAAATGAGAAACCAACTTGTAATGTTTTATATCTACACTAAGAATTTACATGCAAACATTTTTCCAAGGATATGGTTTTTCTTCAAATCAACCATTAGCTAATCCAACTTTATTTTCAATATTCTTAACATTACATCAAGATGATCTTCAAGCTTTAAATGCATTGGCTTAAACAATCTTTGAGTTTCAAGTTAATTTAGATTGCACATAAGTGCTAGAAATTAATAAAAAAAAAACTTAATAGTTCTACAAGTTATCATTTTGTCAAAATTTAGTTGATCTATATATCTACAACTTCTAAAATAGTAAAGAATACAATGATTTTCTTCCCTCTATTTGATCCTTGAATATTGGTTTGATCATCATATTGTTGCAAGTTATTGTATTTATTCATTCTTAATTTTTTTTAGTTTTAATAATATGCATTTTTTTAGGCTTTATCATGCAACATCCATTAACTACAAATTGTTGAAAAAGTCTCATAGATGCCAACAAATGTCCTTGCTTCATTTTTTTTTGTTTGAATACAAAAACAAAAAAAATTTCTTATAATAAACCTATTATTTCTTGTATTTTGAGTGATCGGTGTTTCTTTATGTTATAAATCATTTATATAGTCATCTTTATTGTATGAAAATAAAAGTGGATATTGTAAACCTAAATAACCTAAATGTTGTTAATTATTCTTTGTAATTGACCTCTTTGCCTTTGTAATATATCTTTATTTGATAAAGTGTCAACATCACCAATAATAAAAGCAATGACTTCAAAAACATATGGCAATTATATTTTTTTCACTCGTGGCGTATAAAAATGAGTCTTAATTTTAAATCGTTAACAATTGAACCTTCATATATGTCCTTAGCCATTCTCCAAAATTTAACATTGCTTTTAAGACATCCACAATATAAGGATCTAAATGCTCTTATTCTCTATTTTTTAAATAATAAAATTTTATTAGTTAGACAACAATGCTAGAAATTCAATGATATTTAAGTAAACATAATAAAGCCATGTTACAAAAATTGCAATGAACTTTTTACCTCAAACCTCTAATCTTATTTTGTATCTCATTCTTAGTATCATAGATATAAAGTTGTGCAAACTTAGGAGTGTTACCAGACATAGGTCATAAATTGCTTATCAAACAACATGGTTGACCTTGTATTTTGAATGTAAGAGGTTTTTTACCATTGTTGAATGACAAATTTTGTTCTAGGTGATGTAAATACAAACATCATAATACAAGCTCAAATGTTCAATTGAAATTCTCACTCCTTGATATATCATTATTAAAAAACTACTTGAGAATATATGATAGGTTGTTCAAGAGTGAAAGTTCAACTTTTTTTCCTAAACAACAATGATGAATTTTTGGATTCAAGGTGTTTTTGTCTTTTTTTGTTGTTCTTTCTTGATATATGCAACACATGTTTACATGTGATGTCAAAATCTCCAATATCAATATACACAAAGAAAAAAAAATAGAATTTCATAAACATTTTTATATACAAGTTTCAATAAGCATATCCAATAATGAATTAAGTATCTAAATTAGGTTTTCCAAGATGTTAATGATTGTCAATTTCAAAAATATTGTCTTCATTAAAACTTTAATTACAATTTAAATTTTATTTTCCAAAAAATGTTATTGTACTAAATATTACCATTTAAATATAATAAATACATAAATAAATTATCTTAATATTCATATCTTCCACCTCATTTAAAATGAGTGGTAAAATTAATTTCTAACTCAATATGTGATTCATAGCTCTAGATTCAATGGAATGTTGAATCTTACATTGAACCTATTATAAGTGCGAATTGAAGATTTTTGGTCCTTTTCAATGCTTGCTTCACTTATATTATTGTCACCATGTCTTATGTCATCAAATTTTTTCACCAAAGTGATTCTCAAAGAACTAATATTTAGGAGTTGTTTTCTATTACATGTTGCATGGATACTTGAACTTGATTAAGTATGGAAATTCGAGTTGGAAATAACTTTTGAGTAAATCTTGATTGACTTTTATTAGTATCATTTAAAATGATAGGAGAAATGTCTAGTAAGGGCATTGTATGTGCCCTTATGCTTGAAGTTTATTATCTATAAATATTGCGTGGAAATTGTTGTTTATGTGGTTACAAAAATCAAATTAACTAATAATAATTCATTTTTTCTCCTTAATCTGTTAACATGTTTTTCATGTAAAATCCATTTCCTTTCAAGTTGCGCCTTTGCCATTTTATTCTTCATATTTTGTAGTTTTTCATTTTCTACATTTAGTCAAACTGAAATGTTTCTGGTAAGAGAAGTTGATAAAACCTATTAGTTCTAAAGTATTGAAATATGGAAATGTACTTCAATGACAATAATTTGGCTGTCATTTTTTTTTGAAAAATAAAAGTAATATTATTATACATAAAATGAACAATAACACAAAGCATAATAAAGTCTAACAAAAGTATTTGTTACAAACAACAAAAACATTCAAAAATTACACAAAGTTTAAGATCAAAGCCTAGCTAAGCATGTTAAAAAATCACCCTACCAATGCACTTAAAATATATTGTAAAAAACCTTGATAACTTAGCTCCTCCTAGAAAAATTTGAACCTTATTCTATAAAAAAAATTATTACATGACTTGTTATATGTACTTTGATATAATTTATATTTCCCAACCTCACATTCATTGGTCCAAGCTTAGTTAATAATTAAACAACTTTAGTTATTCTTAATAATAATTTTTTGTTTTAATTTTGACCAATATTTTGTTTTTTCATAAGAAAATAAGGACATCCTCTAACACAACAACAAACTTTTCCTTTAGCTTATTTATCATCAGCAATACAATAAGCTCACTTATAGGTATGTTTCAGTTAAGTTTTTTTATAATTCAAGAAATTTTTGCTAAAATTTTTAGACATTTCCCTAATTTATTTATTTTATGTCATTACATGGTGTACAAATAAGCTAATATGTTTCCTTGAAAAATTAATCAGTCCAACATATAATGATAATAATAAATGTTTAATTACTTTTGGTCTTTATAATTACAAAAAATTTATCTTTTAGTTCCTAAATTTAAAAATATATACAAATATTAATTTTAATCTTTTTTATTCCTCATCATAGAGATTAAAAGGGAATAAAATTATATATGTAGGGACTAAAAAGGGTTATTTTAAGTATAATGACTACAAGAGTAGTTTAAAATAATAATAATAATAAATCTTTATTTAATCTTGGTCCTTATAGTTACAAAAATTCTCTAAGTTCCTATGCTTAAAAACATATACAAATATCAATTTTAATCATTTTTATTTCTCATTGTAAGGACTAAAAATAAATATTTTTAAGTATAAGGCTAAATGAATAATTTAAACTACAATTACTATTACTATTACCATTAATAATAAATGTTTAACTACTTCTTGGTCTAAAAGGATACATATAATTGAAATAATACATGTAAGGATTAAAAATAAATGTTTTGAAGTATAAGACTAAATGAATGATTTCATAATAATAATAATAGTAATAATAATATATTGTTACTGTGTTATTTACTTTCCATTTTTATTTATTTAAACTTATTTTCATATATTTATTTAATTAAATATATATATA
>JAMLFT010002750.1:0-24224 GCA_026544285.1 Pachyrhizus erosus | reverse complement strand
AAATTATTTATTTTTAGTTCTTATAAATTATAATTATTTTTTATTTTTAAAACACTTTAAATAATACAATTTTTTTACTGTTTAAAGTGTTATTTTAAGAAAGAAAAATAAAATAAGCATATTACTTTGTACAAATTAAGAGAAAAAATTACAATAAATAAAAGTAAAAACACACTAAATTACAATAAGTAAAAAAAATATTTATGAAAAATAGTGTAAAAAAATGTTCCATATAGAATTGAATATGAACAGCTGAAAAAGACTTCCATACCGTTTATTGCCTGGGGGTTCCTAAGTCCTCACTCTTACTCAAATTCTCTTCCTTTTTTTTTTTTTTTTCATTCTTCTTCTTTTCCCTCTGCTGTTTTTCTCTTCTCCAGCGCCTGTGCCCCTTTCTCTGTGGTGAGCGAAGCTAAACTTCCCATTCCTGAGTAACCTATGTTTCCGTTCCTTCTCTAACTGTCTCGTGTGCTAGAAAATCCTTTTTTTTTTTTTTTTGGAAATCCGAATTTGATAACGTTACCACTGACGCTGTGAACCCTCCAACTACACTTGTTTTTGCGATCATTCGGTTGTTTGTTTTACCTGCATTGTTCTCTGCTTGGAATTTTGTAGGGTGAAGCGAGTTTTGGCGATGTCGGAGAAAGGAGGAAAGGGCGCTTGGCTGCCAAGTAAAGGAGGTATGTGTTGGGTTGGACATTTTCCCTCGTTTTCAGTTTTTCCCTGAATATAAAGTTTCAATTTTGTTATCTTTTTCACTTTTGGGTATTTGGTTTTCTCATGTTGGGGTTTGAATTTTCTGTTAGACTGGTCTAGTGGGTCAACATGCACAAATAGAGGATTGGGTTTTGTGTCGTTTGACCCATGGGGTTGCTGTTGACACTGGTAGTCTCTTGGGAAATTTTGGGTTTTTCTCGGTTGGTTGATATGAGATGGTGCATCTGATTTTTTTTATTATTAATATTGAAATGTTTTGTGTTTGTTTTGATATGTTATCCTTTGATTTTGTATATGTTGTTGTGTACCTTAATATCTCAGGATTCATTTGGTTTTAAAAAAAAATAAAACGTGTTGTGTCTTCATTTTTTTGTATAAAAACTGAATAGAAAATAATAAAAAGTTGTTTTCAGTATTTCTTATACAAACTTTTGAAAATTATAAATCTTGCTATTTGTTTTGATTATTGATACCGGATTGCGTTTTGATAACTTAACATGTGTGTTCATTTTGCCTTCATTAATCAGTAGCACATGGTGGGGTGGCAATGTTTCAAACCAGTTTGTGATTTAAGCACTTGACTGTTCATTTTTATTTTCTTCGTAGGACTAGGATCCTTAAAAGGGAAAGATGACAGTGCAACAAAATCAGCAAAGGGAAGGAGGGTTCAGTTTTCTAAAGATGGTTAGCTTCATTCTATATCTTTGTACTGCTTCTCAGTGGAGTATGCGAATACTAGAGCTTCATTCTACAAACTACTGATCATTTGTACAAATTGTACAATCACCTTACTGAAATGATGGGATTGGTTCTCTGTTACAGGTCCATCATTTGAATCTGGAATAAGTAGTAGTTCACTTACTTCAATAAAATCTGGTGGAAAAGGTGAGAGTGTAATTCCTGAAGTTCTTATTGTCTTCATCAGTTTGGTGACATTGTATTTGAGCGCATCTTCATTACAATCTTTAAACTGTTCATAATTTTCTTGCTTTCTTAGTCATGCTCCTTTTTACTGGACTGCTGCTTTTTTTTTTCTTTTTTTTTCACGGTGATTATATTAAAGGAGGAAAGGGAGACAAGGTTGCAAATGGTGGAAAGAGTTCTCAGTCAAAAGACCTGCATTCATCAGAACTAAGAGTTGATCAAAGTTGGTGCTTGCCTTGATTATCTATTGTGTGTTTTTTGTTAATTTTTGTAAATCATATATTATTGCTGCATATTTTTATGTTGACTCACATTGTGATTCAGCCATTTAGGTTAATCACCATATCAACTTAATTTGTGATACATGAAGCCATACCTTTCCTCTTACTAATGTCAATGATATTAATTCTTGGGTGACATACAGAACTTCAAGAAAATATCAAATGCTTGGTGGACTGTGAGGCTGTGGATATTTTACAAGGAATTCAAGAGCAGATGGCCTTGTTATCTAGAGATTCAACTATCAAAATGCCTATGTGAGTGAGACACTGAGCTTATTTTTTTATTGAAAAGGATGCATGGATTATTTAAAGGTTTATTAGAGTAGAAGATTTATTTGAGCAATCTGAACCTTTTTTTCTCCTGTTGTAGATCATTTGACAAGGGACTGCAATATGCCAAAAGTAGTAGCAAGTACACAAATTTGCAGTCTATTAGACGCATTCTTGAGTATCCTTAATTTCAGTGTGATATTTTTACATCTGTTGTTATATGACTGTGTGCTGTCTATGTTTGCTTTTTGACTTTATTCACATGATTAAATGATATTACTGCTATGCTTTATATTATGCTTCTCTTTTTTCTCCATAAATCATAATGTTCATCTCTTGACTCAAATATCAGTCCTCTTGCAAAATGCGGTCTCACTGATAGTGAGGTATCATATGGATCATCTTATTATATTTTCCTTTGTTATGTGTTATGTAGCTTTGTTGACATCATCACCTACTGCAGATATGTGTGATTGGTAATGTGTGCCCAGAAACTATTGATGAAGTTTTTGCTCTTCTCCCATCCTTGAAGGTATGATCTAGAGCATTTTGTGTTCCTTTCCTTTAAATTGTTAATGAAAGCAGTTTAAGGTTGTTGTTTTCTTAATCATGTAATAAGGTTTTTTCACTATTCATGTGTTAGTGTTTAGTAAGAAAAAGGTCTTCCTTGGATAAGTAACTTCAGTTGCAAAATTGATTTAGTTTTAGGCCAACAATCTTCAAATAGGATAGATGTCATTTTGATTTTGGATACCTTGATGATAATTTAGTTTAGCACATACCCAATTATTTTGTGACATATGTACGTAGTATGACTCTTTTCTTAGCCCATCGAAGATCGAATTTTGCTTACTAATTTTCCGACTACTATATCCAAGGCTACATTGGTGATCAAACAAGAAATGCTTGCAACACATTGTCTCCTATTGATTAAAATTTATTGAAAATCACAACCTTGTATTTTGTTTAACAAATCTTTCATGATTTTGTAGTTTTTAATAAATTTCAATCAATAAGAGAGTGTTGCCATTGACAAATATTATGTCAATTAGGTATGAATCAAAATGCCATCTCATGGTATGCATTTATTCCAGGATAAGAGAAATATGGACAGACAAGTTCTTAAGGATTCATTGAGCGAGCTTGCTAAGTTTAGACAGCCAATGTAAAGCCTCATACTGAAAGAGCTTATGGGTGAGTTTACTTGTTTTATGGTTTGATGATGTACCCTTTGTGTCTAGTTCATTTCTCACAAGCCTTTTCATGTATTCAGGTGCAGGTTTGGCGTTTTGGAGATATGTAGCACAAGTGAAAACAGTTTTCAAACTTACATAGACACTAATGTAAAACTTTACTGGATGTGTTATATTGGTAGTTGGATTTTAGTTTTCTCCTACTTGGCTGTACAGAGGTCTAGTGTAGAATTGTGGATGACAGTTGGATGAATTTTGCATGAACAAGATCATTGATGGATCTTGTATATGGTAATGGTATCAGGAAACCTTGGTGACAGCAAAAGGCGATAAATGTGATTAAGAAATTGTCATGATTGAGGAATGTACACACTTTACGAGTTATGCGCCTCAAACTACCTAATGTACATTAACACCCCGTTCTCGAGAGCATATAAATTATTGGAAAATGGGTAACGTTCACCCATTTTGATGTGATGGGAAATTAAATTATTTTACCTTTCAATTTATTAGTTTTTAAATGGAGTGTTAAATTATTTTTTTTTCTTGGCTTTCTGAATTTTTATCTGCTCCTTTATTTTGTCTCATTCCAAATTATGCAACTTGTGTTGATGGTGTGACAAACACCAAATCACTGCCAACGACATCTCCACTGCTCATTAGCAACTATGCCGTTTTACATCTTGAAGGAGAATTGTCCTTTTGAAAAACGTAAAAACCGCCACAATCTGGATATCTTGATGATGATTTGGATTTGGATGATACAAATCTGGATCTCAATGATTATAATTAGATCACTCGTTTGTTGGGTAGGATAATGAAGAAGGCAGGGTAATAACACAGCGACTTGGAGTAGCGATGGGGATGGCACCACGACGAGAAAGCATGAGACAAAGTAGAGGCAGGTGATGTTATCAGAGGTTGGGTGGAGCAATATGGACAGGACAGGGACGACACCCTCACCAGGAAGCACGAGACAGCAGCGCGAACCCCTTGACTTTCTCTCTGCTTCACCTTTGTCCCCTCAACACACGACCTTGTTGTTCCTACCACAATAGGGTCGAACTTCTTTTCCTTCCTCCATCCACGCCGGCCTCGCCTTCGTCCCAAGCACATTGGCGTACTCGCGGCCTCCTATGCTCGGAAAGTATGCCACGTGTTATGAAATAAATATTTAGGGATGGAAACATGTTAATCTTTGATAGACTTGAGTTTATCTTAATTTAAAATTATAAAAGTTTAACTTAGTTTATTTTATTATTATAGACTAATTTTTAGGACCTAGTTTGCCTTATTTGAAGATTCAACTTATTATATTATACTTACACACATATATAAAAGGTTCAATTATTTTAAAAGTTTTACATACTGATGTATTAAGACACATTTTATAAAATCACAATATTTAGTTATGATTGTAATAATAGGAATAAGTTGTTTTAAAGGTGTGACTTAACTTGAAGGTTTACTTATATGTCTTATTTAATTTTAAAGCTTTATGATGGTGGTATCAGGATTCTTATTTTTATTTTTTAAAATTCTTATTGTAAAGCTAATTCATGATGTCATTCTTTAATCACCATCATTTATGACTATCATCCAAAAAATCCTCCAAGACTCTCAATATCAAGAATGACCTATTATCTATCATAAATTACTTTTTAGACTTGATTTAATCATTTTTAAAATTTATCTTAGTCTATTAAATGACTTAATAGTAATTAAATCTTTAAATAAATTAGACTTAAGTTTTGTAATTATAAATCATGTTAAAGTGAACTTTGATGTGACGTGACTGTGCATATTTTTTTTAAAAAAAATTTAAATAGATATAATTCATATTGAGATATTTTTTTTATTTAATATAAGAATTAAAATGTATTTTTTTCAATGTAAAGATGTTATCATTTTTATTTTTAGTCTATATAAATTATATATCTTTTGTTTTTTATCTTTATAAATTATATTTTTATTTTTTTGTCCTTATAAATTATATACTTTTGTTTCTAATTCTTCTAATTTTCTTATCTTTTAATCTTTCAATGACGTTATATTTAATATGTTTTATTAAACATAATTTTTGTGACAAGACTTTTTTTTTATGAAACTTGTTGATATTCATATTTATTAATGTGATACTTGTTAAGACCAATAACTATTAAACACGATAGAATTTTTTATTATTATGACTAAAATAAACATACTGTGTGAATAATTTTTTAAAAAAATTAAAAGAGTTTATGCCTATAAATTATCTTTTTATTCTTTCTTATTTTTAATTTCATTTCGGTTTGGTATTATTTTTATTCTTTTTAATTGTGGAATTTTTGAAAGATTTTTGTACAATATATTCTTAGTCTTACCTAATTTTTAATTAATTTATTATACACATATATTATTATGAAGTAAAAATAAAAAATGATAAGATAGAAAATCTCATTATAATTTTAATAAAATTAAAAAATAATTGTATTTATTAATTTTTAAAAATAAAATCTGAAAATTTTTAAAAGAAAGATAAAATGGAGACCGGAGAGTGTAAGGAAGCAGGGAATTTGTCTTGTTTTGAAAGGGAGATGGTTATTGCGCGCTGCATGTATAAAGAGAGAAAGAGAAAGAGTGCCTTTACTTTAGGAACAGGAAGATATTTGAGCCAATTGTGATAAAGGTGCATGTAATTATTGGTCAATGGGGTTGGCAGTGGAAGTCCTTTAGACTACACTACACCACCAATGACCTTATGGCCAATGCAATATTCATCAAAATGGGTACAAGAGATGATGATCATGATGGTGATCAATACTCGGAGTTAGAGGATGATGATCAAGACTTAGAGTTAGAGGATCAAGAACCAACAAAGGCAGAGAAATGGAAAAAACATTACTCATCAGAGCATAGGATTCTCCTTGTTGGAGAGGGTGACTTTTCATTCTCTCTTTGTTTGGCCAGGGCTTTTGGTTCTGCTCACAACCTCGTTGCCACTTCCCTCGATTCCTACGGTCAGCCCATCAAATCAAGTTTCCATATTTTCCTCTCTTTTTTCCCATGGAAATGGAAAATTTCGAACTTGGACCCATTTCCATCATGCTCTCTTGAGAGTCTTTTTTGTTTTGGCAGATAACATTGGGAAGAAGTACAGTAATGGATTGTGCAATGTGATGGAACTTGAAGAAAGAGGGGGCCTTGTCCTTCACGGTGTTGATGCCAAGGAAATGAGTCAGCATTTTTTTCTCAAGACTCAGAGGTTCGATCGCATTGTCTATAACTTCCCTCATGTTGGCTTTATATACCCAGAGAATAGCTACTGCCAGATCCAGTTATGTTTCCTTCCTCAATTCCTTCCCCCTTTTTATCACTTATCTGGTTGTCTTTTTATTTTTTTGATAAATTTTACTTTTTCTTTTTTACTTATTTTACTTTGTTACTAATCATTCCCTTTTATAATTGAAGGCTTGAATGGGGTCGTTATGAGCTTCAAATAATTGGGTTTGTTCATCAATAACTTTATGCTGTGACTGAAAGCAGCATAGTTTTTTATCATCATGGTATTATATCACTGACTGCTAAAGAGACAAAAGTTAATCAGATTCAACTGATTCTAATTGCAAGCAACTTCCAGCTTTAGAGCTGTTTTGGTAATTGCCTGAGCTCAGGCTAGTAGAGTCACACTTGTGCCCAAGATTACACTTGAAAGAAAAAGATAATTTGTATTTTTAACTTATACAGGAAAGTAGAATACAAAGTCCTTTCTTATAGAAGATATAAGAAGTGAATCAGGGAGATAGCTCTTCACTTTCCTAAAATATTGGAAGTTGCATTTATTATATAATGATTTACATTTACCCTATTCCAAAGTCTTATTACCTAGTAGGACTTAGAATTTGAAACATCTTTATACTCTTTCCATAATTACACATTCTTTGCACTGTATAGTTTGGCTATCTAAATCTTCTACTTCCTAAATTAAGTCAAATGAGTATAGCAACACAAATTTTGGACAAGGCTCCCCTAAAGTAAACAAGTAGGAGGGCATTCACTCTTAAAATTTTGGTTAGTTAAGATTACAGAATTTAGTAGGTACAAAGTGGAACGGTGGAAAATTTGAAATAGAAGTTATTTTACACTTGCTTGTTTAACAAAATATAACATGAAAAATATAAATCATTTTCACTTTGGACGGTAGCTTTTTTTGAAATTCATCCTCACTTTATCCTCTATTTCAATAATGGATTTTGGGTTTTGGACCTGATGATTGTAATTTTATGATGACAAATAAGAATTCAGTGATGCATGCATTCTTGTCTAGTACCCCAAGGACTATGGAGGCATGCAAACGTTTTAGTTTGTTTCAAGCAGAATTTGTTCTTCATCTTTTGAGCCAGTGCATGGTTACTGCAGGTTGAACAAAAGGTTGCTGAAGGGTTTTATAGCAAATGCCAAAGCTCTAGTAAAGAAAGAGGGAGGGGAGATTCATGTAACACACAAAGAGGGTGATCCATACAACAAATGGGATCTGGTAAAGAAGGCAGAAAAGAGAGGGCTGGTCTTGCAGCAAGTTGTACCATTCTTCAAGGATGACTATCCTGGTTACGACAACAAGAGAGCCCATGGAAAATTGTCTGATGCATCTTTCCCGGTCGGGGAAGCTAATACTTACAAGTTCAAGGTCCAAACATCTAACGCTTGTAATAACTGAGAAATTTCGAAGTGTAGGGTTTTATTTGGTAGTAAACTTTGGAAAAAATTTGGTTCTAGCCCTATATTTTTGGTCAAATGTGATCAAAATCTCTGTATTTTCATATTAATAAATTTGATTTCCAAAATTTAAAAACATGTGAATTTAGTTCCTCATAACTTAAAAAAATGATGATTTCTTAAAAAGAAGAGACTAAATTCATTGATGTGAAAATATAGGAACCTTGATCGTATTTAATTAAAAGTATTTGGACTAAAAATACATTATTTCCGTATAACTTTCATATATCTAAACAAGTAACATGATGCCAATCTTGGATGTGCATCTTCTGTAAATATGGATGGCTGGAGCTTAGTCTGTTATTTTTCAAGGGGTTGCTTTGCTTTAGTTCTTTGTTGCAAACTTGTGTTCAACTTCACTGATGGTGTTGGATATAGGCTGTAGTCTCTTTTATTTAACTCATGAACCCGGGCAGGAAAAACATTAAAGGGAAAGGGAGCCTTAAATACCTGAAATTCAACCCAATACCCTCCCCTTGTGAAAGAGGAAAAATAAAAAAAAATTGGAAGATGTTGATTCTTTAACAGCGAATTGTGATAAAAATAAAAAATTTATGCAAGAAGTTGCTTACATGTTTTTGCTTCTTTTTTTATTTTTTTTGGTAAGAACATGACTTGTTCAGTGTTGCCCTATTTTCTGATCGGGCCATTTGATTAATATAGTCAAAAGGAGTCTAAAAGGATATCCACGGTATTTAACTTTCATTTCAAACTATACTTATATGTCAAATTTTGTTTCAGAGTACCTGCTTCAAATTAGTGTAGAGGATATAACTGTAAATAGTGTTGGAAAAAATTTAGAGAAAAAAGAACATTTTGGCTATGTGAATACTAAAACGACTTCGAGTATAATTGATGAAATAGATCCTGCATGTCTGCTTTTCTTTTCAAATTCACACTATTGCTGGCTATTCCATGTCTTAACTTTTAAGCCAAAACTAAAGTCTTTTTAAATTCTATCTTATGTTTATCAAGTTTATCTCTCCAAAATGTGCATTTGTATAATTTGATCATCTACCTTTGAAATTTATTTCTTTACTTCCTTAAATGGCTTGCAAATTTTTTCTAAATTGACATAAGAAAATAAGGGGCAATGAGACTGATTAGTCCAAGGTCCAAAGTTTTCTACTTAAGACAATGAAAGGTGGCCCATATCTTACTTATCTCGGATAATGGGCATGTGCTGTGTCCCAATATCCTAATCTAAAATATTAAGGTCGGCGTGTTGAGTTACAAGTTCGTCAGCTGCCAGAGGTTCAATCAAGTCACCCTTTTGCTATAACAATTTTCACAATAACCCACCAGATTGGTCTAGTGGTGGGAGTTTAAGTAGTATACATAATATCATAAGTCTTCATCTCAGTGTGATTATTATACACAAAAGCAAAAAATACAAATCATACCGCGTGGTATCTTTTGATGCAGATGGTTTGATGGAGAAGGAAGATCATGTAGAAATAGTAGTAAATGGAATGCTTTTTGAGTCAATTTATATAATCTTCTCTAAATATTTACAAAAGAGGAAAATTAAAAGAATCAAGGAGGTAAAATGAATCATATTTCTGCCGTAAACTAAAATAAACTTATATATCTTAATTCATGGAGAAATTAGATGAAAAAACTTAAAAAAAATTAAAATAAAGTGCATAAGTTAATTTTAAAAAGTTTCATTTTTTTTTTCTTGCAACTGCTTATTTTCTCTTATAAGTGATTCATCTAAATTGATTAATTGTGAAGTATACAAAACAAGCTTTTAGATTATGCAAAACAGGGAGCCAGCGTCAATCGGAATGCTAGTTCATGGAAGAAAGCAGGGGTTTTCACATTATATTAGCTATGTCCATACACTGAATAAGCCATGCAAATACAAAGTTTGAATCAGAAGTGAAGGATTATGATCTAGCAAGTTGTATTGAAATACGGGGATAGTCAAATTTGGCGAGCATAAAAGATGAGGACTAGTGTGCATAACAGACAAATAGTACCCACATTTAAGTTAGAGATATGCGTCACAAGTTACATATCAACAAATAAGTTGTAGAATCGCACCGCCTTTTGCTTGCATTACAGTCCAAAGTGAACTTACTATAAATAGGTTTGCAAAGAGAATGTAATATATAGGCATGGTAGAGAAGATGGTGAGAAAAGCAGCTTTGATAATTGCTGTTTCATGCCTCTTACTAGCGGCATTCATAGTCGTTTCTGCCAATACAGACAACACAAAGGGTCATCCCCCAACTTCTAAGCATACGGTTTACTATCCTCAAGGTAAAGTCGATATGAACTTATGCTTTTGCACTCATTTCTTATAACCAATTTAGTATAATACCACCTAAGCTAAAAGTAAGTTACTGTTGTGACATTTGTCTGTGAAGGTTGTAGGTGCTGCTGGTTCATATGGAAGCCAATGATCAAATGTGGGAAAGTATGTTGTGGAGACGGATGTTGCTCTTAAGTTGAAGCATACCTCCTATAAGTTCTACACTCCTATATATGTTTCTCTTCACCACCCAGATGCATAAATAATGTAATGCTAAATAATTATCCAGGAATACAAAATTTGAATACGTGCCCTGCGAGAAGTTTTTAGTGTTACTGATATATAAGTTAGTGTAATCAAAGTTTTTCTTTCTATATGAATATCCCCGAAAATTTTCAATAAAAAATCATATGCAGATTCCTTCCTATGTGTTACAGAATTGTTTCATGTAAGAGGTTACTGACACCAGTACACTATTTCCTTTACTGCAATAAGATGGATATGACACAAAAGTTAGAAAGTATGTAAAGTGAAATAGTAAAAGCTTGTCCATCGCTACATTGCATATCCTATAAACATATTTAAAATTAGTGATAGATAGAAACTAAATTGGTAAATCCCAGTAAGATATGAATTCAGTGCTTCTGCTAGAAATGCAAACTGTAATGCATCCTCCTCTCCTACCAGCGGAGGTGAGCAATAAAGTTATATTCTGATTCATTCAATCATTAAATAGGCATCACCAAAACAAATATAAAATAAATATGTGTAATAATCAATACACAGTGATAGTGTTTATACTGTCTCTGATATGATACAATGACTTAATCATATGCTGGGCTACAAGCCATGAATCTTTTGAATATTTCTTAGGTTAAATAGTATATCAGCTATTCTAGTTCTAACATTTTCGGAAGAGGGGACCATTAAAAACCCACTTATGAAACCTAAGTCACATTGAAAGCAAAAAAGTCCCGTGTAAAATCAGAACTAACAGTAGAATCCAACACCGATATGTTGTTTGAGATGAAGATGAATCTGAGCCTTTATCTGTAACGCCTACAAGAAAACGACAATCGCCAACTGAAGGATCTAGGAAAGTAACCATACCAAGCCCATCAAAATCACAGCTTCGTGAATCTTGCATTCGTAGCTGATAGTAACTGTTAAAAGCATATGATATATTACCCTTCTCACCAATTTCATTACACGAGCCCCCATAGTTAAGGGTAGTGCAGTCTGCAACACTACAGGCTAGTCTCATATGGTTTACTACATTGGCCAAATCACTTGAGGGGTTTGCTACACACCATCTAGATGGAAGATACTCAACATTCCTTGCATTTTTCAGTTCTTTTTTCCCAAGTAAAAGGTTTAATGGATACTTAGCCTGCCCATCAAAAGAGAATATCCCCCAGTGTCGTTCAAAGTTTCCAGGAAGTGTGCTCTTAGCTCCTTCGTCGAGCAGACTGAAAAGATAAACATCCATAGGTGGAGCATTTGGCCTCAAGGGGGTCCCTTTGTTACTTGCAATGTGATTGATAAGGCCTTGATTGAAAACCTTTGCAGCAGTGATATTTGCACCAATGGCTCCATCTGAGGGCCAACCTATTTCTCCAATGACGATAGGCATCTGACCATATCCAAGTTTAATCAGGGCAGAAACTAAAGTGTCATAGTTTCCATCAAATGCATTGGTGTAAACATTGGAACCATCTTGGACAGCATGAGTAGTCCCCTCAAAGAATGCGTACTCTTGGGGGAAATCTCCATTGTCATAAAGGCTAAGAAAGGGGTAGATATTAACAACAAATGGGGAACCATTTGAGTTGAGGAACTGAACCAATTGAGTCATAATTTGGGTGAGTTCAGGCCGGAATGCCCCTTGGGAAGGTAGTGCTGACGACTCATAGGCATCTGCATTGCAAGGGACAACCAGCTTTATATAACCAGCAAGATTTACTTTGACTAAAGACTGTTGTATATTGAGTATTGCAGGCATGACCAAGTTCTCATATTGACCATTATAACTTGAAAGGAAAGGCTCATTTCCAACGGCAACATACCTGTAATACAAGGTACAAAGGTTGAAAAGCTAGTAGAAATATATGTATTGGCATGGAGGCAGTAACCTAAGAAGAGTAATAACCAACACACTCACTTTCTCTTCCATCTCTTTTTTCACACTATTTTCATCTTAGTCTCTCTTCCTTTCCTATCACATCCCATCTATCACTTTCTTTCTTCTTTCAATATCTGTCTTTCTTCCACCCCCATTCACTCCAAAATAAATCACTGTACAATTTACTTTTAAAATAATTATTACAAAAATCAACAATCTTCCTATAACTCAAGATTAGATCACAATATAAAAATCTACACACTGAGTGTATTCCAATCAAGTTCTTTTTTTAGTAAAACTAACTAAAAAAATTAAAAATTCAAGGGTGAACATGTATTATAAAGGAGTTGATATTGATACTTAATACAGACACTATTTATTTGCAAGTTGCAACATATAATATTATATAGAAAAAACATTCCTTATTAGTATTTGTTAATCAAAATAAAATATTGGGTTATTCCTGTTTAAACTAAAATCATTCCAAAGCAAATCTCAGGCATTCTCAAGGTAACAAACAAGATGAGATTTTGAAATAGGAAAGGAAAAGATAGGAACCTGATATCAGCACCCCCTCTCCCCACATAAGCAGAAACATTCTGTCTAACCCACAGATCAGAAGCAGCAGGTGAAGAACTCAAGAGGGGCAGCATCTCATTGGGGATCCCCACCATCACCTGAATGCCACTCCCCATGAGAGCCTTAAGCACATCAGAGTCTGCCTCAAAGAGCTTCACTTTTGAGATCTTGTTACGTCTCAGCAGATCAACCACTGTGGATGGTTTCAGCCTATGGGAAGATATGGTGCCCCAGTTGACCCCTATGGCCGATTCCACCATTGGAACCAAAGTCCCACACAGAAGCCACAGGAAAAGGAGACCACTAAATCGAGGCTCCAACATGCCACAGAAAAATGAAAATGCTGATCCCAGGTGTGAACAAAGTGAGTGAGATACTTAGCCTTGGCAAGAGAAAGAGGGTGTCAGTGTTTGGAGTTGGAGGCTGAAGAAACAAGACAATAGCTACCGATCAATTAGTGTTGCATTACACTTGATGTTGATGTTGTTTACTTGAGTAAAGCTCAAGATACAGTGCAGTTATTGCTAACAGCTCCAAGTTTATTATTAAACTGGTTGGCAGAGAATTTACCATAATGCCCTCACATTTTTATTTTTATTTTTCTTTCATGTCGGTATCAACCAGAAATGGCTCCGTAACATGTGTAAATCAATGTGGAAATGTTTCAGGTGTTTTGAGATTAATATTTAAATTGCCAGTTACATTAAATTTAAGTACTTGATGGGAGAGATTTTTTCATTATAGTGATCTTACTTATTTTAAATAGGACTAAAGATATTTGTTATATGTGCAAAAGACATTTGTTTTTAAATTATAAATATCGATTAATTTAAATTTTAAATTTTTAAAATAATTGTTTTTATATTTGAACTTATCTGATAATGATAATGTCAATTTTTATTATTATAACTTTAAAAATTAAATTGATTTATTTTTGTAATTTCAAGGATTACTTTTTTGGTAGAGCTGGAACAATTCATGTGCTTGGTGATATTTCAGGGATTATTTATGTGTATTATAATATAATAAAAGTAAAGAAATAAATTTAAATAATTTTTTTACAGCAAAATTTAAATAATTTTATAATTTATGATTTATGCATGAATTTATATTTTAGTTATTTTTTAATTTATAATAATATTCTTTGTTTTTGTTTTAAAATTATTTTCTTATTTTGAAAAAAAAATAAACCTTTCAACAAGTTAGTAGTCAATAATATTCATATTTTGATTTCTTCGTTAGTAATATGTAATTATTATGATAAAGTATAGGCTTAGTTATCATAACTAACAATTTATATATCGTATGTGCAAACTGCCTTAAATTTTAAAGGTCTATTAAAAATGTTAAACGCTAATTAAGCTCGTCATATTCTCCAGTAATGTAGGAAAAAATATAAAAAATATTTTTAATTATTTATTTATTTAAATAAAGTTTGAAGCATATATTATAAAACTATCACATGAAAATAATACATAAAGTTCACCTCAAAAGACACTACTTATTAAGGGTGTTTAGAGGCTCTATGGATCAAATTAAAAAAAAAATGCAATCGAAATCAATCAATTTAGATTTCTCATTTTTTATATAATTTAAACCAAACCAATCCAATAAAAAACAATTTATTTAGTCCGATCAATGGGAATCCTTTATACAAATATGCAAAATTCTATTTAAAAAAATAAAAAATACATGATTTTACCTTAAAAATCAACATAATCTTAATATTTTCATTAAAAGTGTAAATAATATATCTTGTTATAATTAACTTACATCAACTTAAAGATAGTAAAAATTATAAAATAAAAATTTTCACATAATTATACCATAAAAACTCGTGCATAATAATAATAACAGAAAAAATCATATAATTGATTTAGTTTGAATTTATCAAGTTTGTAAGTCAAATCAATTATCATCAAATTTAATTGATTTTGGTTCAAGTTGGATCCAATTAGGTTAAAAATCTAAATCAATTTAGATTGTGTTTGGATTAAAGTTAAAAAGTTAAGTTTAATGTTGAACGAAAAAATTAATTTTATGGTTGTTTTGGATTGAATGTCTATTTTACTGAAAAAATACATTCAACTCAACTATCATTTATAATTGTCAAACATCTTGATACATAGTTCGATGTAGGCTTAATAGATGTTTAGGTTTCAAACGGAAATCAAACACACACTTAATTGATTCAATTTGGAATTTCAAATTGGTCAAGTTGATCTAAACCAATGAACATCATTACAACTTATTAAGGATTCTTAAAGTCACATAATAAACAACACTCTTACATGACATTAGGCGTTTTTTTACACTTCTTCAAGGTAATGTTGATTGTTCAATATTTAGGCTAATAAACAAGGAAAACCATCAGTTGAATCATAGATAAGGATGATCAAGTTTAAGATGAATACTTAATTGATTGTTTGAGCCCTATCATGTTTGTAGAATATATAGCTTTTAAGTGATAAACTTTAAAGGATATGAATGATTTAATTAGTTTCATGAACTAAATGGTCCAAAACTCTTTAAGTGTTGAGTTTGAAGGGTGTTGACACTTTTGGTGATTGACCTCCCTAGACCCTGGACTAAATGATGCACAACCCTCCTAGTATTGGACTTGAAAGACGTGAATGCTTCTAATGCTCAATCTTCTCATATTGGACAATGCATACGTATATATAAAAGGAATTTTATGGTTAATACAATTAAAAAATAAAAGGTTAATTAAGTTTTTAGTTTCTCAACTTTTTAGATTTCAATTTTTAGTCCATTAGTTTTCTTTATAACTTTTAGTCTTTTAGTAATTTTTCATCAATATTTTTAGTCTTTTTAAGAAATTTTATCCTTTTCTAGTCTCTTATTTATTTTTATTGCTCAAAATTAGTTTATGTGTTGTCCATTTTTAATCTCTTGTTTATTTTATAGTTGAGGCTAATTTTGAGTAAAATAAATAAATAAAGAATTAAAATGAGTAAAAAATTTTAGAATAATTAAAAATAGTAATAAAAAAATCACGAAAACTAAAATTTTAAATTTTTTTTAGGAACTAAAAATTAGAAGTTGAAAAAGTCGAGGATTACAATTTTAATTAACCCAACAAAAAAATTTACATATTATTAATTTAAATTAATTAAATTTATGAAATATTATATTTAAATTAAACATAAATGCATTTTTATTTACTCACTTTATACACACTCTTATTCTACAGAATCTAAATCCAAACGAAAGTATTCCCTTGCAAGACAGGTACCATTCACGTGGTTGCATATATGGCCCAAAAAGATAATGAAATAGAATTTTGCATTAATCTTTCCTTGTAGCCCATTTTTAAGGGGAAAATCGAACGGTTTCGGTTGGAATCAAAGTGAGCCCTTGATTGGGAGATTTTCAAATGACCTTTGATAAGAGAAAATTCATGTTTATTTTTAATAGATAATAAATAAATGAAAAAATTACAAATATTTACAAGGAGACACAAAGTGTTTTTTTTTTTTTTTTTTTTTACCCAGAACATGGTTTCCCATAAAAGTTGGACATAAGAAGAGAAAAATGTCTAGTGTTTGTTCGAACATGACTCGGGAAAAGAATGCGGTGGATGTGTGATTGCGACGCACCAACCAAGGACATCAAAAGCAGGGACATAATTGTAAGTTCACATGTGAATCAATAAAAAATAGTCAAGAAAGTGTCCTAAAGGTTCTAAATAAAGTGATATTCTATAGTATAGCGACTAACCAGCATTTGTCATTTGGCAAAGGCATCATATGAGGACGGTTCCTCTAATTAATTGATTAATGAGTTGGTGAGTGCAATGTAATGACTTCGTAATACCTTCATCCTCTTGTGATAATTATATATTTAAAAATTAAAATCATCATTTATTCAAATAGAAAATTATATTTAAAGAAACTAAAATAAAAAAACGGTAGGGTAGACCCAACATAATGAGACTCCCTATATTCATAGATGAGTGTTGAAACAGCTAGTCATTCATTTTAAATACTCTCTTTACATCGTATTTATTATCAGTTTTTTTTTTCTTAATAAATCAATTTGATTGTTCAGTAAAACATATTTTCAAGTAAATATTGGTTTTTTTAGATTTTTATTAAAAAAGTGTTAAAAAAAATTAGTCCAAACTCTAGCAAGCATATAAGGATTCTCTGCGTTTCATGACAATAGAAAGTGGCTTGTAAATACTAAAGCTGCAATAGTAGTCACATATGTTTTTAGTGTTAACATACTATTACTTTTTTTAATTCATTATTAACTTAAGCATAAGAGTTTAATTTTACATGTGTCATTTGAGTCCAGAATGTTCAGCTGCAAGCAGAGGAATTAATAGTTCACCGAAATTTTTTCTAAAAGTATAGACCTTTTACTTTGAGCCACCTCGGATCATATCTTAATATAGAAAGATGATATTGATGCTTAAGGATACAATACGAGGCACATTCTTGTTGTATCTTGCACTTTCTAAGTCATATGAGGCACAATATTTTATTAAAGAAAAAAATACTAATAACTTTTTAACTGACACTATTAAAAAGGCCGTTCATTGCTTAAAAGAAACATTTTATCTGCAATGGACACTAACAAAATTGTTAAAAAGAATCGACACTAACAAAATATTCACGTTTTTGGCTTTCTTAACTTTTGTAAATAGTAATGATAATATTAGCACAGAAAAAAAAATCCTTACCATTTTTATTAATTTTTAAAATACCCAATAATTCAATTCAAGAAGAGGTTAGAGATTATAAATGTTAATTATCCTCTTCAGGTTATGGTGGCCGCAGCTGGGTCCCTATAATATGCATCTGAATTGAGCACCGAGAGAAAGAACATGCTGTGTCATAGAAGAAGATAAAGACTCATCTCATATTAAAATTAGTATTATAATGCTTATTTTTATTTCGAATTTAACTTTTATAAAGTGAATAATTTATCTAAAACAATAACACATAATATAATTTGTGATGCATGTAATATAATCATTCTTAAAGTATCACGGGGTAATTAGTAAACGTAAATCGGCTTAATTTAGCATTATCTTCCAAACAACTACTACATATTTAACTAAAAATGTTAACCGAATATGTGAAAGAGTGATGCTTTTCATTTATCTCCCTTGTATTACTTTAATGTGATTGCATTCACATCGACCAATGTCTTGCACAGAGTGCATAGTCCAAAAGTCCTTTAATCATATATTATACTTTTCAGTTCTTATTTCCCCTCCTGCTAGCCGAATTTTCATTGTAAAATGTTGTGGAAAAATGGTATGTCCTTATAGACTTGAGGAATAAAGAGATTTTCCTTCCTACATGTGGGGATCAAGGGATGGTTCAGTGTACGTTTTATTATATATTCGAGACCACTTTGCAAGCTTTTTGAAGAATTGTAAAAGTAAACATGTCGTTTTCCAAGACCAGGGTAAACATAGACACTGATATTCTCAGCCAACACAAAAAAGGCCGAAAAAGAAAGAAAAAAAAAAAAAGGTATTTGGTAGCATTTCAGAGTTCTTTAATAATAGTCAGCACGGCAAAGCAATATCACATGAAATTCTTCATTTAGCAAATGCTGTGGATGATTCCTCATTCAAAGACACCTTATCCTCCCTCTGATCTTTATAGCTTTCTTACCACTTTGAGGGAATCCAAACTTCAATTGGGCAGGTTGGTATAGATTCTATAGGATATAGAAAGCATATTTAACACTTAATTGTTGAGTAGCTCTGTCTGCCACCAAAAAAGAGTGGATAGAAAGAGAGAGGGTAAAGCCATAGTGGCACATGCTTATCACTTCCTGGCTGTTTTTGCATCAACATTGCACCTAGGACTCTGCAATTTTCCATTGATTCAATCATACAGATATCTATGGCCCCAGAATCCGATTACTACTTTAGTCACTCTATCTATGTTCTTTGGATGATTACCAGAAAGACAGTTGCATATCATTCCAACCTTTGCATACTAATTAATTAAAATAAAATTGTAATTTCCACGGCAGCAAACATCACCCCTGATGGTTTAATGAGGTTGCTTTATTGTCTTATTGATTATCACATAATTACAAAAACACACACTATTTCACACAAAAACATTAGAAAAACTAAATGGATAATGGTATAAATCTGCCACAAGGTCCAACAGGTATACCTGATTTTTACATTCTACTTATCAGAGTCCTTATAGATCGCTATCAAAGTTTGGCTTGTGAGAACATGTGGGGATTGGGTACGAATATTACACTTTTGTGGACTCGTGCTGAATGCTCTTCTTACTTCTGTGTAGTAGTACCTGCCAGCACCCTTAGCAACAGGAAGTACTGTGTGCCCCATACTTGCTTAACCGTATAAGATGTCACTCAAATTTTTCATTGCATTCTTCAGAGAATGGTTAATCAAGGCATATATATGAATAATAGCTAGGTAATTTCATATAGGAAAAATGAAATCAGCAATTTTCAATCTAAAGAGCAAATATGAAGTAAAAGAAATTCCTTCTATTAATTACTTGATCCCAACAGCCTTAGCATAGATAACAATGATCATTTATACTACAACACACTTAAAAATCATAGCCTGCAAATATTACTCTTTAAATGTCTGGTATTTTAAGTGAGAGATATTAAACATAAAAACTCACCATTACAAAAAGAAAAGAAAAAGAAGAAACAAAGTTTTTAGTAAGAGTAGGATTGAATTTGATGTCTGAAAAATGAAGTGGACACCACTGTTTTTATTCAGGGCCCAAGTTCATTCTTGTCCTTTCACTCAATAACTTATGCTTTTTTACAGAGTCAGTTCATGACGTAGAACCAGAATATTAACAACCCAGTAGTCTAGACTGAGACTTATATCACTTATTCTTCTAAACAAAGGCAGGACTGTACACGATCCTCGCTTCAACCCCAAATTGTTCTTGCACAAGCGGGCATATTAGAGGTGTTACTATAAAATGAATCATGTATTGTTTCCATTTAATATACTTAACGTTGTACAGAATTACAGTAGTTTCATCATGAAGCAAAATACTTTTGAAAGCAAACTAGTTGCATCATAGACGAGATTTAAAACTGTGCATGATTTTGTGCTTATTCTTTTTTTTTTTTTTAGTAGAAATTACATGTATCCTTTTAAGGTAAAATCTTGTTTAAATTTGATAAAAATATTATAAATAACAAAACTCTTTCTTTAAATATTTAACACAACTACATATCCTAAATTTAAATTTGAAATTACTGAATAAACTGAAACAATTCTTATAAATTGATCCACATACTCAATGGAAAGAGACATATACTGTGCTTAAAAACTAATACACCCTTCTTCAGGGTCTCAGGGAAGAGAGAAGGAAGGTTCATAACTAGACATGTCTTATGTAATATAAATGTAATACTATGTGTTTTCAAAGAATTTTATTAAGTGAATTTGAAACCATGCATGCTTTGCAATAAACTAAATTTATCCATGACATTCAGGATTGATTTGTCAAACTCTGATTATTATAAATTAATTACAAGAAATTGAAACACAATAGTATAAGTGTTTGGTGGTTTTTTTAGTGCAATGGAGAGAAGATAAGTCTCCACCTTTGGAGGCTAAGTCAAAATTCATAAAGCTTTGCCATCTTGATGTGAATGGGATGTAGACATGTAGCATAGGCTGAAAATTGGATTTTAAATACAAAAGGGAAACTGAAGGGACTCATTATCAGCTGTTGTTGGAAAACAAGATAACCATCTAAGGAAATTAATGGGTCCACTAGTGTCATTTCAGAAAATGTGGTGTTGCAATTTTCTGCTACGATGTTATTATTTGAAGCCGCAATCACACTTGAAGGAAATTAGTAAAAGAAGAGTACGCTTTATATCACTTGATAAAGGAAACAGTGCCAAATAGCTTACATAATTTCAGGATGAATAGTGATGATTCTGCATTAGACTGATCCAATTCAAGCTTTTGAAAGGTTTGTCCTAAGGTGAACAAATAAAAGGCGAGGAGAACCTTTATACAACTTGTTAAGAAGATAAAATAGTTTGCATAAGCACGGGATAAATAATCTTAATGCTGCGTTGGACTGATTCATGTTTTATCACGAGATGAGGAAATGATACCACGTAATGAAAAAAAGACTAAAACAAGAAAGTTGAATGTTTTCTTTTGATTTAATAAGTTTAATAAGTTTTTTCTTGATTTAATCCTGCTACTATGTGATTCTATAGTGCTTAATTTCAAGGTATTCATTGAATAGATATAAAACTTTTGCCTCTAATAGATAAATCTATTAAATATACATAACACCGTTGTGAAACCACGACATGGAATTGCATGGAGGACGTTATGATTTTATTTTTTTTATCTGCGGAGGACGTTGTGATTATGAAAATCAAAACCAGCTGGGGACGTGTCAAGGATCCTTCATTATCTTATCAATTCCATGGTCGAGTTTCGAATCAATCGAGTTCTCTGTCATGCAAATGTGAAAACTTTTATTTAAAGAATAAGAAAAAAAAAATAGATAATTTTGTTCCATTTCATATATGGCCTTATCATTTAAAAATATAAATAATATAATTTGTTATAATTAACTTATATAAACTAAATAATATCAAAGATTACATGAAAAAACATGATTATACTACAAAATTCTATACATAATAATTAATAAAAAAAATTATATCATTATTTGAGTTCATTAAATTTATAAATCATGAATTTAATACCTGAACCCATCATCATTGGTTGATTTTGTTTAAGTTGGATACGATTAAATTAAAAACTTTAACTAATTTAATTAAATTGATTTGAATTTTTGAATTCATTGAATTGATTGGTCCAAATCTATCAACACTCCTAATTAGAAATAATATTAGAACCTTTGTCTTGTTTTTGTCTTATTATCAATTAAGCCACTATTCATTAACTAATTTATGTAACACAAATAGTAAAAAATATTTTAAATATTCTAGGCCTAATTATCATTTTGGCCTCTAACAAATATAATTTTTTTTATTTTTTTTATCTTTTAAAGATTTTTTTACTTTAGTCTAATGTCAAGTAGATGTAATAATTATGACTTTAACAGTCTAACAATTTACCACATTATTAATGAACTTAATAAGATAATTATATATATTTTTTATTGTAAATTATATTTTTAAACTCTTATTTATTTAAAATATAACGATATTAGACTAATTAATAAGAGGTTTAAAAATATTATTTAATAAAAAAATTACATTTGATTGTCCTATCAAATTTCTCTTCAATTATGTGATAAGTTATTAAATTATCAAAATTATTACATTATTATTTAAAAGACAACAAAAAATAAAACAAAAAAATTACTTAACGACAAATATTCAAACAAAAAGAAAATCTTTAAAAGATTCAAATAAAAGAAAACTTTAAAAAACCAAAAACAAAAGACCTATTTATAAGAAATTAAAATAATATTCAAGCTTATATTCTAGTTCTACACTTGATCTCCCGATGACTATTGAGCAAAATTAATTTTTACTTAATATTATTTTTATCATTTTAATTAAAAATAAAAATAATAACATAAGTGCTAAATAATAATTTAAAATAATATATTCTTATAAAAAAAAACTTAAAATTACAATGGTTTTCCTTCTTAAAAATAAACCACTTTTTAAAAAACACTTTTTTAAGTAAAAAAAAAATGGACCCTATATTTATTGTATGAAAATATTATTATGCAAAAATAAATTATGCAATTTTATCTAATAAATTATACAAAAATAATTTAATATATAAAAGATATTGTTATATTTAACTATGATTCAGAGCGAACAATGGTAAACAAATTATAATCATAAGAAAAAAATGTATTTAAGAATATCTTTAGTTTGATAAGCAAGAATACAATGAATTGCTTATTTGACAAAGGGATGCGCTTAATTTTAAATCAAGTCATCCATATTGTGGTTCACTTTATAACCATATTCTGGTAAGGATGTCTTACAACACTAATACTAATAGGAGAATCATTGATGGCCTTCACATTTTAGATGATTGCTACAATGCTCCTTTAAATTATACAAACATTGACTGCTATGATTTATTTAATTATATAAATTGTACAATTAGTTTATATAATTATAATTTTATATAATTTAATAAATAGTTTTATATAATTTTTAAATTTATTTAATTAAAATAAAATATAATAAATAAATTTATCATCTAAACTTTTAATATTTTTTATAAAATAAATATATGACTCATTTTTTGTTCTTAAAAAGTTTTTTTAAAATAT
The DNA here is from genome assembly GCA_026544285.1 of Pachyrhizus erosus. Classification (NCBI taxonomy): domain Eukaryota; kingdom Viridiplantae; phylum Streptophyta; class Magnoliopsida; order Fabales; family Fabaceae; genus Pachyrhizus; species Pachyrhizus erosus. The sequence goes on along the minus strand of JAMLFT010002750.1, from coordinate 825 downwards.
TTATTTATAAGAGGGAACTCATCGTAATTTCAAAACATTTAAAGCAACTATATCTATTTTTTTTTTAAAATTAATATAATAAAAATTAAATAATAATTAAAAATCAAATTCACATAATGGTTCATATTTTATGATACCAAATATGCAATTAACAAATACAACAATAGTATATATAACATAATATTTGTTTATGACTTAAATATGTCAAATGGCTTGGTGACTTTGTGATAATAGTAAAGAAAAAAAGGATAAGGATTCTAATTCCATCTTTTATATTTTAACTATTTTTTATTTTTTATTATTTTTGTTCTCATACTTTTAAACTTTAACATATTTTTTAATTTCACATAAGTACGAGATATTAATGATCTGTGTTAATATCACATGCTTTATCGCATTATCAGTCAATGTTATTACATCTAATAACAACATTCAACTAAAAGAGAAATAAAATTAGTAAAATTTTAAAAATAGGAGGTAAAATGTGCGAGAATTAAATTTTTGTATAAAATTTGTAAAATCATATAAGTAAAGAGATAAAATGTACAATGAAACTAGAGATGAAAAAAATACTTGTGTCCAAGAATATTCACCGATAAAACTCGTAACAAATAAATAACATATATCTTAAACAAGTACATGTGGATAACATATAAGAATATTTTTACTACCTATTTGATAACGGTTACAAGTATTATTGTACCTATACATGTAGATATCTATTATCTGTTATCCATCAATATTTAAATACTCTTTATATATATATATATATAAACTCTTATAATTTTTTTTATTTAGTGATAAGATATTATATTAAAAAGTATA
>JAMLFT010002749.1:0-24227 GCA_026544285.1 Pachyrhizus erosus | reverse complement strand
AAAAAAAAAAAATCTAAAAAAGTTTGCAAAAAAGTTACGAAATTATTAAAAAAATTTAAAAAAAAGTTTAAAAAGAAAAAAAAAATATTCAGGTCATATCATATAAGTTTTTCCGTGTCCAAATAAAAAATATGATAGTCACAAAGGTTTAAAAAATATAAAAGAAATAGTTATATTATGAAAAGATAATTAATTAATGAAATATGTAATGTAAAAAATGTTATTAAATTAGTAATAAGTGTTAATGTTATGAAAAAACAAACTTAAAAATTTAATATTAACATAAAATTATCTATAAAAATAATTTTTAATTAGTGTCCTAAATATATTAATTGAAAAATCAATGAATAAATTTTTTTTATTGTTAAAATTGTATTAAAAACAATAGACGAGGGTATATTTATATTTTCTAATAAAAAAATTTCATTTTTCATTCCTTAACCGATGTTTCAATTACATACATTAATAATAATAAAAGATCAATTCAAATTATTTTTTTATTGTTCTTTTAATAACTAAACATTTATAAATTAAATTTTTTTATATTCTTTTAATGAGTTATATTTATTAGTAATTAAAAAATAAATAAATTTAAATAAAAGTTTAGAATGTTATTGAAAATCTTTTTTGTATTGTTAATACCTATTTTTGTCTTTTATTATTATTATTATTATTATTATTATTATTATTATTATTATTATTATTATTATTATTATTACTATTTATTTATTATTATTGTGGAATAAAAACTAAAAAATAAAAAATAAAAAGAAGATCCAAGAAATTTTACAAAGGCCTAATTTCAATAATACAAAAAATATATAAAATGAAAAAAAGAAAAGAAAAAGAAAACAGGGATGAAATTGACAAATAACATATTTCAGAGTGTACCTTGAATCTTGGGTTTGGACAGGTAGCAAATGCTGATTTTGTACCCTTTGACCTCTGCAATATCCTTATGCATCCTTCTCCAACACACTAAAGGAATATCATCAGATGTAAGGAAAAATGGATATTGATGGTGCAGTGCTAAAATCAGATATGCCTGCATGCCAAATTAAAAGCTTTCTATGCCCAAAAATAAATTTAAAATAACACAACAAACAGGGCTATATATATTGGAAAAACAAAGAAGAAAGGGGGTTCACAATTTTTTGAGAGAAGATTTAAGAAAAATGACATCAGAGAGTGGAGAGTGAAGGTATATTCAGTGGTTAGTTTTTAATTCAAGCTTCCTTTATTTGTTTCTAACTATATTCCATTGGTGCATCTCTTCTTGGTACCCTATTTCATAAATGCACAATCAACATTCTGCAATGAAGCCATTAAATATAACATAGAAATGGATCGTTGCCCTATTTTGTTCACTTAGTGGTTTTTGTCTTTTCCTTCTTGTATAATATTGTGGGTATGATTTGTTGGGCACTGTTATCTATCTTTTTTCTTTTTTCTTTTTTCTTTTTTAGCCAATACAATCTATTGTGATGTCCCCATCCAGGTGTTAAATGTTAGATTAAATTATATGTTTTTTTTTTAATAAGAATTTTAGATACGTTGTATTCTTATTGCTATTAGATCACCAACCAAAACCTTTACATTTACATTCTAATAAAAGTTTTTCTATAATTTTTTTTAATAAAATATGCTGATGACTTCTCTGATTTTAAACTTATTTATTTTCACTGTTCTGTTGTGAGTCTTGTTGGGGCAATATTAAATAAATGTAAATATTTTTTAATAATTATATATATATTTGTAAAAACTTTGGGGCCATGGCCCCCCTATGATCCTTCTAATCTCCACAGGTGTTTAATTAGAAAAAAAAAAAAAAGAGTGTTTTTTGGACGTCTCTTTAGAGAGTTTGGGTTCAGTTTGACAAATCAAAGCAATAATACTCAAAGTATTGAGAACCTTCTAATAGAAGATGAGCTTAATTTCTCAACTGTGAAATACTGGATAACCCAGTCCGTTAGAAGCTCAACAATTTTGACGGAATTCGTTTTGAAAGACATTTTTTTACATCACCTGTGGTAAGAAACACCAAAATAATAAAAAGACAAAAATTGTATACTCCAAGTATAAATAATTTTATATAATCATTTAATCATAAATTATTATATACAATAAATTTGTTAATTTTTATAAAATTATCTTAAAAATTATATTAACAGTTATTTTTAATTAAATAATAATATAAAATTTTTATTCATCATTATTAAACTCAATAAATAAATTGTGTTATTTAAATATGCTATATAGGTATAAGGCATTTTTCTCTCCAATTTTATACATTTCACTTTCATCTTATATACAATAACATAAGTGTCAGAGTTTTTATAAGTATATCACCAGAGTTGGACCTGTGAGAACCAGTAAAAATTTTGTCCAAATTTCCCAATCCAGTGGACTATTGCTGATTAGAAAGAATGGTATATACTTTTCGAAATATATATTATTTTTTCTTTCTTAAACGCTTTAAACACAATTATTTGGAATGTGATATTTTGGGACTTTTTCTTACGTTAGAATAATAATAAATTTGAAACTTGAATATCCATTATCGTGACATTTTTTGTAGGCTATCGGAAATTGTGTTTTAAGACATATATATTTATAAAGAAGTCTTAGAAAAAAAAAATATTTATAAAGAATGAGGTGGTGGAACGTACTTTTATTTTTATTTTTATGAAATATCATAATGATTCCACCTATTATAGATTCATAAAATCACTTAAAATGATTCTAATATTCATCACTCACGAAATAGATTCGAGGATCATTCAACCAATTTGTTTGATTAAGGGAGATAGGTGTATATTCAAATTAAATCGGAGTTTCATTTGATATAATAGCGTTACTAAGTAATGGGATATGTGGAATCAAAACGGAAGCTTCCTCTTTTATAGATAGTTCACGAAACCTGTTGTGGTGTGTTCTGGAATTACCCATTTAATTAATATAGTACTTGGTTTTTCTTATTTTAGCTAGGGCTTTGGTATCGTTTACCAAAAATGGAAAGTGCAATTGACCCGTTTTCATTTTTACAAGTTGTCATCTTATTTTTAATCTATCCTTTACCCAATTTTGAGTTTGATTTGGTGATAAATAAATATTTTCATTTTAAAAATTAAGAATTCTAAAAAAATTGAATTGCTAATTATATAAGATTCTCTCAAAATATTTTATATTCTCAACGATCAATCATTATCGAGTATTTTATTTTTAATTAAAATTAAATGAGAGAGAAATTAAGTTAAAATTTATATGTAATTTTTTTATTATCAATCAATTAAAAATTATGTTTAATATTATTTTTAAGATAATTAATACAAAAATCAACATACTTAACATATATAATAATTTTTAATTAAGTGATAGTTATAAAATCTTTTATACTATAGTAGGTTTAAATTAAATTATTTTTTATCACCTATTCTTTAAGGAATCAAATTATCAATTAAGGTATTAGGAGATTTAGTTTAGTTGATAGAATAGTTTACGTAAATTATTTAATAAAATAAATATTTTTTAATTACGTGTAAATTTTGTAATATGGAAAAAAAATTCAAGTAAGGTAGTTTTGGATATTTAATAATTTTGTTACTTAAAAATATAAAAGAAATTTGGTTTTATGAATTAATATGACCGCATAATTTGACTGCTGAATTTAAAAAGTGAAAAAAAATAGAGAAGTTACAGTCAAATTATTATAGGAATTTTTTTAAAAAAGTTTAAGAAACTAATATGTAAAAAGAAAGTTACATCAACTTAAAAAAAGATAAAGTTACATGTGGAATTAATTTTTATGCAATAAATAGTGAAAAAAGTTTTTGTCAATATACCTATATGAGTATCCTAAAACAAATAACAAAAATTTTTGTACAAATTATAACAGCAAAATAATATAAATGTAATTTTCTTTTCAATAAGTTTCTCGATTATCATTCAGGATCGAAATAAGAGGCACTTAAAAAAGACACTTCGACACTCAACTCAGTAGATAATCACAAATAAAAAAAGATAATTATAAAATTTATAATAAAAATAAACAATAACCTTTATCCTTTAATATTTACTCCTATTTATAGATGTTTTTGATGAACCTAAAATTATATGCCTTATCTTATAAATTTATTATTATTATTATTGGACTAATTATTTAATTATTAATCATTGATAATTAATTAATAAATAAATATGTTATTTATTTATTAATTATTAATTCCCAAAAAACCTTTTGTGTTATGATAGGCTGAGGTGGTGTTGATCTACTCAGTGAATTACTTATTTTCAATATGTCGACATGTCTTTGACTATTTATTATTATGTAAGGATTGACATGTCCTTCTCGATATATCTCTAACAGTATACGTCCTTGGTTAGATTATCATGTATGATGACATAATTAACTCATTGCTCTATAATTCATGAACTTAGTGGACAAATCTCAAGTGTTGCTTGGGGAATAGATGTAGGTCAAGATGACCAAAATATGATAAAACATTGATGTTAATGGAATTAGACAAATTTGTTGTGAGATTACTTATCCTTAATTGTGCAAATTTGTTGCTAGATCAATTTCCATTAAATGCGTATATTTGTTGGTCCTTTATACCAGCATAACATATCTTGCATGATTGCATAACTATAATTAAATAATTATTCTCATAATTAGTTAACCTAGTTATAAGTTAACAATTTAGTAAGATTTAAGGGTATATATCAAATTGAATCAAATACTATTTAAAGGAGAATTCTCTAAGGGAGAACATACAATTTTTACCCACACATTTTCTGAGTTTAACATGGTATTAGTCTTGATTGCGATCCAAACCTAACTTCTTATTTTCCTAAGTTTTTTTTTTCACGCCATCCACCTTTTTTAATCAACCTCTTGCAATCACAGTTCATTGTTTTTGAGTTCTCTTGTTTTTTCCTTTTTCAAAGTTCTTAGATTTTGCAATTTATTTTCTTAAGTGTCATGTCCACTTATGATATCCTTTTTGTTTATCTTAATGGAAAGAACTACTTTGCATGGGCATTTCAATTCAAAATTTTTGTCAAAATAAAAGAACTTTAGGGTCATGCCAATAGAATATATTTTACTCATGCAAAGATGTAGAAGAATACATATGCTAAATGGAAAGTTAAGGATACACAAGTCATGACCTGGATCTTTGGATTTGTTGATCCTCATATCATCCTCAATCTTGGACCTTTCACCGCAACATGGATCTTTGGATTTGTTGATCCTCATATCATCCTCAATCTTTGACCTTTCGCTGCAACATCTAAGATGTGGGACTACTTGTAGATAATATATAACCAAAAAAATTCTACTCGTCAGTTCCAACTTAAACATAAGATTGCCATTTTTCAAGAGGAAAGTCCCTCTATTTCTAAGTTTTATTCTCATTTTATAAACCTTTGGACTGTATGCACTAACATTGTCTATAATGATTTGTCTACTAAAGGACAAATTATTGTTCATAAAGTTTAGGACACCATTAAATGAGATAAATTTCTAATGAAATTAAGATATAATTTTGAGGGACTAAGATCTAATCTTATAAACAGGTTTACTATTCCCTCCTTGGATGCTTGTCTCAATGAATCGCTTTGTGAAGAACAACGTCTTCTCACTTAAACAACCATGGAACAACAAAAAGTCACTTATCTTGTGGCGTATATTGTACAAGGTTGACCTCAAGGGTGAGACATGAGTACTGTGCAATGTTGTTGCTTCAAACGACATGTATATTTTGTTTCCTATTGTCTAAAAAAGTTTTGTAATTACTACAAAAATGATGGTCTCCAATCAAACCACCAAAGAAAATTGCCACAACCTTCATTGCCTCTGCTAGTTCTCCTACAAATTATGTCTCCATGGATTAGCCTTCGCCTACCTTAATACCAACTTTGACCCTTGATATGGTTCAACAAATGATCATTTTAACCTTTTCTACTTTAGGTCTTTTATGTGTTGTTTCTTCCCCATACTCTCTTTGGTATTTTGACTCTAGGGCATCCAATCATATGACCAACAATGTTGGTGCTTTTACCAATGTTACAAAGTACTGTGGTAATCTCCAAATAAATATTGTTGATGGAAACAATTTACCTATCATAACAATTGGTGATATCTCCTCATCTCCCACCAATGTTTTTGTTTCTCCTGGTTTAACCAATAATCTTATTTCAGTTGATCAATTAGTTGACAATGAGTGTCAAGTTGAATTATAAAAATCTAGTTGCAAAATAAAAAAAAGGAAGATGATCACGATGGGGCCTAAAGTTTGGACATCTTTCCTTCTTTATTCATTATTGCCTCCATGTTCTTTTCTACTTTTCTTATAATCCTACAACTGTTACTTTCCAAAAATGGCATAAGCGTCTTGGTCAGCTAAATGCAAATGTACTTCATGACTTAATGAAATTTAGTGTTTTTGGCAATAAAAGTTTCTTGCCTTTTAATGTTATTCAATTTAATTAAAATTCTTGCAAACTTGATAAAAGTAAAATTAATTCATTATTCTAATGTATGTTGACCTTTTGACATGATCCACAATGATTTATGGAGAATAATACCTATTATATTTCATGTTCATTACAAGTACTTTATCATTTTTATTGACGATTATAGTCATTTCACATGAATATATTATTTTACTCTAAAATTGAGACATTACTTGCATTCTAATTTTTTAATGTTTATATTCAAATTTAATTTTCATTCAAAATTGAAAATTTGCATTCTAACAATGTGAGGGGGAGAGGGGGGAGGTGAAATACATATCTACTTTATTTTAGGAATTCTTGCAAATAAATGGTATTCTATCTCAAAGATCATGCCCTTCTACACCCTAACAAAACGAGACAACTAAAAGAAAAAACCATTATCTTCTTGATGTTGTTCGTACCTTGATGTTAGACTCTTTTGTACCTTATTAATTTTGGTGTGAAGCTTTCTTTATTGTTGTCCATCTTATTAATTGTTGTTTTCTCAAGCCTTAATTAATATTTCTTATTCTTAAGGCTATTTGGTCAACAACCCAATTTTTCTAATCTTCGCACCTTTGGTTGTGTTTGTTATGTCCATCTTCAACCTTAAGAATGCTCCAAGCTCATAACTCAATATGTTAAATGTCCTTGGTTAGTTAGTCCACCAAAAAGGTTTCATTTGTGGTGATCCTAATTTGCATAGGATTCGGGTTTTTGGAAATGTCATTTTTCAAGAGGATACCTATTTTTTGCCACTATTAAAGACATTCACTCTTCTATACCCAAATCTGTTTTGCCTTCATTTCCTAATAATTATGTAGGTGAATCGACACCTTAACCCTTTTTGGTTTACTGGAGACGCCCAATTGTTCCACCAACTTAGCCTCCTAGGCCCACTCTTAATTATTCTTATTCTCTAATTATTGATCCAATCCTCTAACCATAAACAACCTCGTTACGCCATAGTACTTGTGCTCATAAACCATTAAAAAATAATTAGTTTTCTTCACCTTTATCTTTGATAACAACTTTAGCATCTATTTCTATTCCTTCCTCTATAAATAGGCTATGGAGCATAAATGTTGAAAATATGCTATCGAAGCTAAACATCTTGCATTAGAGGAAAATAAAACATCTGGCATTAGAGGAAAATCAAACATGTGACATTATTCCTTGTTCCCCATCTGTTAAACCTCTTGGCAACAAATTTGTCTTCATTATAAAGCTTCATTCAAATGGATTCATTGATTGATACAAGCTTAATTTGTTGTTCTTTAAAATGAGCAAGAATTTGGCCTTGATTATGATAAGACCTTTGTACCTGTGGCCAAAATGACTATGATGCATACTATTCTTGCCATTGTGACATTTAAATCTTGGCAAATTCACTAGCTTGACATCAAGAATGCCTTTCTCCATAAGGATCTCAAAGAGGAATTTTATATCAAACTTCATATGGGTATGTCCTCCATATTACTTAATACTATTTGTAAACTAAAATATTATTTTTATGGATTGAAATAAGCACCAAGAAAGTGGTTTGAGAAGTTTAGAACAACACTTATTGATTTTTCCTTCATCCAAAGCAACAATGATCCATCTCTATTTCTACAAAGAACGTCTGAAGGCATTGTTATACTCCTTGTGTATGTGGATGACATTGCCACAACAAATCAAATCAAGAGGCAATTAATATAACCGGGCATTTGTTGGATTCCACTTTCCACATGAAGGATTCTGAATAAGTCACTTACTTCTTGGGATTAGAAGTACAATTCTAGTAATAGGGCATTTTTTTGTCACTCAACAAAAATATATTCAAGATCTCATTTAGCTAGCCAATCTTACCAATACAACTACAATTTACACTACCATAGAGCTTAATGTCAAGTTAAGACAATAAGAATGTGAACTCCAACTAGAAGCAGGTTGGTAGTCTTATCTACCTCGCCATCATAAGACGTGATATCTCTTTTATTGTCCACATAGTTAGCAAATTCATGCAAAATCCTAGACGCTTGCATCATTTAATAGTACATTTATTCATTAAATACCTATGAGGTACCCCTAGGCAAGGTCTTTTATTCCTTAATAGTGCAATAATACAACTTCAAGCATAGAACAATGTTGATTGGGTTGGATGCCTTAACACCAATAAATCTACTACTAGTTGGTGTATGCTTTTAGGGGATGCCCCTATCACTTGGAAATGCTAGAAACGTGACTCTATATCTAAACCCTTTATAGAAGCAGAATATTGGTCCATGTTTGTAACATGCTAGAAAATTATTTGGTTACAAGGCCTTTTTTTCAAAACTTATTTTTTCACACACAAAACCAACTCCACTACATGATGATAATAATAGTGCCATATAGATTATAGCAAATCTAGTATAACATGAAATAAGCACATGAAGGTCAATTGTCATTTAATTAGGGAAACCTATGATTGTAAAGTTATCACTTTACTTCATGTCTCAACATTAGCTCGGCTAGTTGATATCCTCACCAAATCCTTGACTTGTCAATGACATCATTTCCTAGTCTACAAATTGTTGCTAGATTACTTATCATTAATTGTGCGTATTTATTGCTAGGTTAGTTACAATTAAATGCGTAGATTTGTTGGTCCTTTAAACCATTATATCTTACATGATTGTATAGTTCTAATTATGTAATTATTATCATAATAGTTAGATAGTTGTAGGTTAACAATTTAGCAATATTTAAGGGTATATACAAGATTGTATCAAATACTATTTAAAGGAGAATTTTCTAAGGGAGAACATACAATTTTTACCTACACATTTTATGAGTTTAACAATTGGTGCACTTTTTTTTTTACTTATAAACTTATTTAAATACTTATTTTATGATTTGTGCTTAAATTGTATTTGGCTTTGGATTTTGAATTAACTTTATTTATTTGAGAATTTAGGATTGAGTATGAAAAATGTATTTAAAAATAACTTAATTCACCATCTCTTAAGTTATTGAGGGCACTTGGTTCACATAACGTTAAGATGAACCATGTGTTCATCATATGTCGTAGTGTGAACAAATCATCACTAACCATTGACTCTAAATTTGAAACTCCTTATTAGTAAGTGAGTGATTGGTGTTGAATTGTTCACCAAACATGTCACCTCTATTTATTTATATACACATATTCAAATTCATCTTTCTAAGTATATATGTTTTTCACTTACATTTGGATATCATGCATGACATTTGGAATTAATTTGAAATATTGCTTGCACCAATGTTGAAAACCATCCATATGAGCATAAAGTTAAACAAAAAGGAGAAAAAAAGTATTAAGTATTCAACACCAAACAAATTAACCTTGATTAAAATGGGAAATAATCCATGATGTTAATCAATGACATGAAACTTTGTAGAAAATGATAGGCATTATAAAATCTAAATAATTATAAAACATTGCTAAATATAATATTTGTCTTTAAAAACAAAATCATTACTTGTGATATATCAAAAAATGAATTATATGCAAATAGTCAAAATTAATGAATTGAAATATAAAAATAAATATTAAAAGTAAATTATAAATGGCTAAGTAAATTATAATATATTTTAAGAACACAATGTTAAAAGTAAATTAATGAATTGAAAAGAAGGAACAATATTACAAGTAATAAAAATTACTATTAATAATATATCAACAATTAAAAATAACTTAAAAAAGTAAACTATATAAGATTACTTTATTCATATAAAATAATACATATATTATTTAATTGAATTACATATATAAATATATTTTAATTTTCTTAATTTAAAATACTTTTATTTTTATTTTTATTATCTTAATCAATATTTTTCATTTTATTAATCATGCCAATACTAAAATAGCTAGAGTTAGTAATAAAGACTAAAAAATGTCAAGAATTTAAAATAAATTTTTTATAAAGACTAAAATTAAAATTAAAATATTTATTTTTTCTATTTTTTATAAGAATTTTTTTAATTAATTCATACTATTTTAAGAAAATTGTTTAATTTAGTTAATGATATTAAATTTGTCAATAATTTTTAATATTTTCTAAAATTATTTTTAATTTTTTGAAATTAATCATTTCTCCATTTAATTGCTTTTGACCTAATTATTGTTCATCTTTTTAAATTTTAATAAGATAGAAAAATAATTTATCTCATTAAATTTTATTATTTATTATTATTTGGCTAGTTAGTTTCTCAATTAAGTATACTTTGATAAAAAAAAAAACTAATGCAACAATAATTAAAAAAAGATCTTATAAAAATTTACAAACAACTTCAAAAAAGGATCTTGTAATATTCGATGGAGGAAGTACATGAACTTAACAATGTGTTTGTTACATGGAAATGGCAACAAAAGAAAGGCGAGGGCGAGAGCTAAGAAAGATGATAAAATTGTGGAACTTTTATGGTTTGGCAGACAAGAAATAGCAGGGATGTTTTCAAAATTTAACTGGATCCTACATAAAATTTTGCTGAGTGCAAAGAAAGACAAAGAAGTGAACCGTGATAACTACAATACGCTTTTCGTTTTGTTTTTTTGTTTATATACAATTAATTATACACACACACTTATATATATATATATATAAAATTGGTTATAATAATAATAATAATAAAATAAGTAATAATAAAAATATAATATTAATAATAATTTTTAATACTAAAAAATAATATTAATAATAATAACATTTAATAATAAAAACAGATAATAATAATCATAATACTAAAAATATTTTTATTTAATATTAATTTATTTTTTATCTGTCAAATAACTTTAATAAAATATTTTTTTAATTTTTAATTTTATTTATTTTCAATCAAACAACATCTATTTTCATTCTATTTATCATCTATTTTTTTTACTTCTTATATTTTTTTCTCCTCTTAGCAAACACAAGGTAAAAGTTAAAACATATTTAAGTGAATTTTATTTGTTAAATTTAGTTTTTATCTAAATTTGTTGTCACATCGATTAATGCGATGTGAGTGTGAAATCGGAGTGATCGGAGGCAGGTATATCTGTAACAATTTCATTTTGTAAGATCCATTGCGGGTTAAGTAGGAATTACAATTAAGAAAATTCCAACTTTTCGTTTCTTCGACAACAAAACCTAACCCATATTCGCAAATAATCTCAACAATCGTTCAACTTTTGGTACCACCGCACGCACTGACCGATGCGTAACCCACAAGATAACGTCACAAATAAACTTAACAAAAGAACAAATGGCAAATCAAATGCATACCAGAACAAAAGTCACGTGTATGGTAGTCAACATCACCATAGCGTAGAAGAAAACCACATTTTTAACTTTTTGATTTTTTTTTTTTTTTTTTTTTATCAGTGAAGCTACCGACGTTGACTCAAAGCTCAAAAACTATCATCACACAAAACGATAATATGGTAACAATATTCAATTAACAACGCTTCTTCGCTTCCTTCGCCGTTACTTAAAACCGTGTAAAACCCCCCAACCGCCGTCCTCTCTCTTCAAAACATTTCAGATCTACCATTTTCTCTCTCTCGCTTCGATGGCTTCCACGGTTGTCGCCGCAGCCGCAAGGAGTGAAGCGCCGCCGCGGCAGATGGTGGATCCTTCGCTGTCGTCCTCCCTCGACACCGCTGATCGGAGCGATTCGTTTAATTCCTCTCCCAACCACTTCTCCGACACCGAAATTCAGGTACTTCGCTTGCTCGCTCTTCGAATATCCGTCTTCTTCGCTGCATTTGCTATTCTTCGAATTCATGCTGTGAAGTGTCGTTTATCACTCAGTTGGGAGTTAATTGGTGTCTTGTTTAGCTTGAGTATGGAATTGTTAGAACTTGTTCAGTTTGTTGTTGCGGCTTCTGTGAAACCTGTGAATTGTGGCATGGCTTTACTCTCTGGAATTTTCTAATTTTTGACACATTTAACTGAGATTCATATTGCACTTAATTGAAGTGTCATTAGGCTTGATTGTGGAATTGTTCGAAACAGTTCAACTTTTTTGCAGTTTCAGTGAAACCTGTGAATTGTGGCTTTTGAGGTTATAGGATGTCTTTGCTCTCTGGAATGTTTTAATTTTTGACACATTTAACTGAAATTTATATTTGGTTTGAAGTTCGACATGTTATTGATCACATGATATTATTACTTCTGTGATTGTTTTTTTAATTTTTTTGAGTTACAGTCTCCGGACGTATTGAAGAGTGAAGAGTATCGACAATTGTTCCGTCTTCCACCGGAGGAAGTGAGTGACGTTCCACCTTTAAGATAGATATTATAATGTCTAACTTTATGGTTTGTTAGTTGGTTTAGTGGGATAAGGCTTGGTTGTTGTAGTTGGTTTAGTGATTATCATCTTATAATGAAATACTTGACAATCTCTATGTCTATTTACATTAGCATGTTTTACTAATCACTTGCATCTGGGGTCTTGTTATCCTTTCTTCTTCATGATCTTGTTTCTCTATGTTTGTGTTTTCTGGAATTGTAGAATGCCCTTTGGTCTGACCCTCATTATAATTTGAAAGGTTAAAGTGGTGTTTAACTCATGAAGCTCCCCCCTCCCCAGAAGTGCATTTTGGGTAGATTAGATTTGACTTTAATTAACATATTTACCAAAAATTCAATGGATCATATGTTATTTTGGCAATTTCACATGTACAAATAATTTTTCCTTACACAAGTTAAGCATATCTAATTCTTACAATAATTTTAGATGAACCACATTGATAATGTTAAAGTTGTCAGGAATTTCACATTTTTGGAGTTCTTACTTGAAAACTTACTGTGATTTGATTCCCCTTTTGTTTTATTATAATGAAAACACGTCTTATTTGTTCTCCTTTTCTTTAGGTCCTTATTGAAGATTTTAATTGTGCCCTCCAGGAAAACCTACTTATTCAGGTAATATTCTGCTCACAATTTATTGGTAAATGTTAAATACTATTAACTCACAAATACTGTGCATTATCCTTTCAATTTGAAGAATGCTACCGAGTGCTATATTTTTTCTTTGGTGGAAAATAAGTTAAAATGCATCAATTGTTTGAATGTATAGCATTTTCATTTGTTTTCTTAATGATTTATTAATTGCTTGTTGTAGGGTCATATGTACCTCTTTGTCAACTTCATTTGTTTCTACTCAAACATATTTGGATACGAGACAAAGGTAAAGTGCTTAATGCAGATGTCTATGCATTTAAACATTCTTTTAAACTCTTCATGGGGGGAATTAAATTTATATTTACCTATAATATCTAGGTTATTCAATATACATGTGTAATATACTATGTTGACCATCTGTTAGTCTTATATGTATGTATATATATATATATATATATATATATATATATATATATATATATATATATATATGTGTGTATGTATGTATGTATGTATATGTATATGTATGTATGTATGTATGTATGAATGTATAAGTATATGTATGTATATTATGAAATATGGTATTTGCTTTCCTAAAGTAAGTTGTGTTTTTGGTGTTGATCTTTGTAAAATTTTCTTCCTTTAGTCATAGGAGATCAAAGACACTTGGTTGCCTTGAATTTTGTTATATGTTTAAGTATGCTTACCTATGTGGCTTCTTTCTAAATTGTGTGGCAGAATTTAGTTTGCTTCTTTAAGTTATTTACTTTTTAACACCCATATATGTGTTACATTTAAACTAAATAACTAATACATACATATACACATACATACATTCATAACAAAATGCATAATCATCAAGATTCAGAAAACAAATTAACTACTCGTTTTTGTGATAAAAGAAAACAGTGTCTCCAGTGATATTATTGGTTATTTGAAGGGTTGGAATTTTGGTAGATGGAATTGAATATGAATTTTAATGTGAGAGGAATCTCATTTCATGACTTTTGTAATTATGATGAGTTCTAGCTAGTAACTTTGGTTTTGGTTTTCATTTTTTGCCACATGTTGGAAATGTCAATGATTTATGTTTCAGAAAATAATCTCATTCCCTGAAGTCACTAGTGTAAGGAGGGCAAAGACAGCTGGGCTTTTTCCCAATGCTATTGAGATTCTTGCTGGAAACAAGAAGGTGTGTTGGACATGGAGTAACAGTTATGCTAGTTGTATTTTAATACATTCATGCCCTGAATATTACTTTCCTATTTGTATTTCTGTTTTATTTTGCTGCAATGTCTTAATCCACTTGTTTATTTTGCAGTACTTCTTTGCATCCTTCCTTTCCCGTGATGAAGCTTTCAAGATTATTAATGATGGATGGTCGCGACAGGGCAATGGAGCCATAACAACTATGGATCAGAAAGTATTTACTGTAGAATTCTGTCTTGATACCAATTGTTTATTATTTTTTATTCTCTCTGATAGGACCAACTAATATTCAGGAAATTCTCTAACTAACTCCCCTCAGTTCACTCCCTCACCTATTGATATCTCTTTTCACTGATTTTCCCTATCTGCCCTTACATAGACCTTCTTAACTACTGGTCGCCTTGCCTTTCATTCTCTTGATAGTATATAACATAAATTTTTATGTTGGTAACTTGATGGTGTTTTGGAAAGAATGGCACCAATCTACTATAGTAATCTGTCAGTGGATAATGGATCAAATAGCAATACTAGTTTTAGTGGGGAAGCCAAGGAGAGGCCCAATCATTGGGCAACAGCAGGGTCTTGTACGAGAAGTTTCTTGTAGGATTTTATATGTTGAATACTAATTCTTCTGTACTTTTTCATTTTAAGTATCTTTCTTAGGTTTTCTACATTATCTGGATCAGTGTTTATCTATGGTCTTTTTGTCAACATGTATAGTACAAAATTGTACTGCACCCAATAATAGCCAAACTAAAGTAGTAACACAGATAATTAGATTTTGCAATGATTTTGGTTATTTTTTTTCCTCTTGGGAACATGAGACTGCCTTTCACAGAATGAATTCCATACCTGGCATGTGTTGTAAAATATTGTTCTACTAATTATTTTCAGCATTCAGTTTTCTTGGAAAATTGGATCATTTGTGCACAATAAGAGCTTAAAATGAAAATTAATTGGTCAAAATTACTGTTGTTCTCATTTATTTATTTTACCTCAGGAATCAATGTCTGAGTCCAGCAGCCAAGAGAATGGATTTGTAGCTATTGAAAATGTCAAAAGTTCTGATATACCTGACAACGGACCACTTTCTACTGATCTGTATGTCCATGTTCATAATGGCTGTTGCTTTGGAATAGATTATTTTCTATGCAACTCATTTAGGGTTTACTTATGTGTGTGAACCAGGAGCAAAGATACGGGGCTTCCAACCAATGCAGGAGATGATCTGTTAATGATGGCGGATTCAGCGAAGCAATGCAGTGTAAAACAGGTCGCTGAACCTGAATTGAATAATGATGCTCCAAGTGTGAGTTGGAAGTGGAATGAGGAGGATATTGATGCCCCATCAAGTGAGTTTGGGGATATATATATATATATTGGATTCTTGTTCATTAGTCAAATGTTTGTAGTTGTTTAGAAAATGATCTGAGGGAAAATATCTCAACAATTATGTTTTAAATTGTTAAATGAATGTCTGATATAGGGGATGTGGGAAAGGTGTTTGAATTATAGATAAAAAGAACACTTATGTGTAAATGTCCATTGTGTTTACCTTGTAACATACTGTGCAGTTGATGAGTTTGATGGGTTTGAACTTGTTTTCTAATGTGCAGTCGATGAAGCATATACATGCGTTGCAGATTCAGTGTTTCCGGTATAATCTTACTTGAAAATCACTGTTTTTACTTTTTAAGTTTTCCCTTGTTACTTTGATCGATTTTAATTTTAAAAATTTAGAGATTTTCTCAAAGTTTAAATTTACACATTGCAGATAAAGGTTGAAGACTTCTTTAGGTACTTTTTCTCAGACGATGCTGTAAATTTTCTTGAGTCTTTTCGCAAAAAATGTGGTGATAAAGGTAGCTTGTATGAAACTTTAAAACCTATTCCTTTCAATTGTCATTTGCATTTTCAAGTTTTGTTTACTATCCTCCTCCTTGTCATTTAATATGATTTTAGGGAAGCAATAGAAATAGCTGATGTCTTTCTTCAAACATTATTGTTTTGATGATTTTTTATTTTTATTACCTTTTTATTTTTTTTACTTTCAGAGTTTAAGTGTGCTTTGTGGCATCCTCAGGAGAAATTTGGGCATGCTCGCGAACTGTCATTTCAACATCCCATAAAACTTTATCTTGGTATGCTTGTGCTGCTTTTGTTTTGATGTACACTGTATAATTTTATGTTCTGACTTTTATTTTGTTAGCCCCTTTATAATTATATAGGTTTTTGACTGTTCAGTAGTCATGTAAACTAATTTACATTGACATAGAACTGACATGTTCATTAGTAATGAAACTCTTTAACTTTATAGGAATAAGTTTAAGCATGACATCTAAGTTTTGCAACAAGTTAGTAACATGAAGTTGTCTACAAACACACATTTTTATAAGATGTTGCAAAATTGGGCCTAATGGAAGTGAAGAACATTGAAGCTAAATGTGTAAGGCTTGCTAGTCTATTAAAAATATAGAGCCATACTCATACATCATATTTTGAGTCTTAAAAACCTTCTCCCTCTGATACATTCCAATCAATTTTCAAAACCTTAGGGGAGCTGTCTATTTTGCCAGTGGACATGATTGTGTTTCTTTTTCAGGAGCAAAATTTGGTGGTTGCCATGAGGTCCAGAAATTTCGTGTTTATAGGAACAGGTTTTTCAATGACCTTTTTTTTCCCCCTCAATCTATTTATGTTTTACATCAATTCATCTTCTGCTCTCTCAATGCAGTTTTTTATGCAGGGAGTTTCTAAAAAAAAGGAAGCTAGATGGAGGATAATTATGGGGATGGATGTCCCTAGTAGCTAAGGGTGTTGTGGGGTGGGTTGGATAACTTAATGAAGTGTAGCAATAACATATTTTCCTGTTTTATTGGCTTCATGGCTTTAAGTGGGAGAAGCTGTGAAAATAAGACAATGATAAATGGCGGTGTGATATAAGTTGGAAGAAAATGTCTCTTGTGCTGTTTTGTGTACACTGAGAAAAAGCTGTAGTGGTGCCAGAGTTTATGCAGTTGATAGAAATGGAATTGTGTGGTGGAGGTGATTAGGAGGTGCTTTTCAAGAACTCTTGTGATTAGGAGGTAGGTGTAGTGCTGGAGAGAAGGGATATATCTATTCAACTAAACAATTATTTGTTTCAAACCAAGCATTGTGAGTTTGGAATGGTGTACAACATTGACATAGAAGTAGAAGCTTGTTGGTGGTTTGTTTAGTTTAGTTTAGTTTTTTTTTTCTTGGATGAGAAAAACTGGGTAGGACTTGGGAGTGTTGACGCTTTTATTATGTTATGTTGATTGTTGAAGAGTAAAAATGCTTGCTTTTGCTTCTATTGTGCAATTTATTATTCCCTTTATCTATTTTATTGTGTTCTTTATGTTTATTATTTATTCTAAAAATAAGTTACTGCATTGACTACATGAAAGTCTTCTTAAAATGTTTTATGTGTTATTTTGACATTTATTTGTTACTCTATCCAGTCATTTGGTTATAGAGACATCGCAAGAGGTCAGTGATGTACCTTATGCAGATTATTTCCGTGTTGAGGTACAAATTTTCTTGAAACATTAAATCTTTATGCACGTAAGCTATTAAGTAATTTTAGTTTTGAACAGTTAAATTTTCAATTAAAAATATTTTGTTCAAAAGAAATGGAATGTTTATTAGAGGGGGTGGGGGGAATTTATAGAAGAGATTAAGGACAAAATATCCTCTTCAATAGGAGAACAAAAAGGATTAGGAGTGAATAATGTCATCAACACAAGAATTCTCTCTGTCATGAACCAATTATGTCACAAGGTTAAGTTAGGTGAAGATACCTGAATAAATATATTGCACTGGGATACCTACTTTATGCTGAAATTCATTTTCTTATTAGAAAAATTGTGGGTGGAGGCAGAAAGTCTCTAACACTAATCCACTAAGTCTAGGGGATCTAATACCAAGTCATTAATAAACTATCTTAACCCATTAGGTGAAGACATATGAATGATTTTATATGATATCTCTATCACAGTATGACTGTCCAATCCCATTTCGTCTATTCTTTTATACCATCATCAAATTGAGATTCCCACTTGGTGTTGATATTTACTATCCCAGAATGTCCATTATTTTGATTTTACTACAAGAATAGGTGATATTGTCAATTTCCCCAAATACCCAATATT
Source organism: Pachyrhizus erosus (assembly GCA_026544285.1). Classification (NCBI taxonomy): domain Eukaryota; kingdom Viridiplantae; phylum Streptophyta; class Magnoliopsida; order Fabales; family Fabaceae; genus Pachyrhizus; species Pachyrhizus erosus. Next base: position 5,455 of record JAMLFT010002749.1, on the reverse strand, counting down.
TTGTTTTTATTATAACTAAAAAGGGTAGGCAATATTGTCATTGAAGTTTACACAAAGGTCCAGCACTTCTACCCACTCCTACTTTTTAGGAAATTCTTTTACAATTTTAAATCAGTTTACTTTTAGTTTTAAGATTTAAAATGACAAATTTTCATGCCAGATTTTCTCCTTGTATATTACATCTGCTTGGCATCTCTAATATTATTTGTAAGAGAGATTCCCAAGAAAATATTAATAAGCATTATCTTTTTTATCCTTTAGGAACCAAAACTATGATTTATGGAAGAGATAAATATAGGTACTTGAAAAGCAAGCCAGTATAGTATAAGACTTGAGTGACCACCTGAAGATAGGAAATTGCATTTCTAATTATTTCAATTCTTGCAAATTTAGCTAAAGAGTAGCAAGGAAGAATTTGATGCCCTGTGGTAATATCAGCCAAACTATGTTTTTGCCAAGTTATCTTTCAACTTCAGGCCATGAATTACATTGTTTAGAAATGTAATGTGGGGACTTGGGACTATTCCAGTACCTTAGTTATCAAAATCTTACGATTTAATACAATTTGACTACCTTATGATTCATATTGTAAGGTGAATCTTATTAGTTGACTTTGTATCTTACAACACTTGAATGAATCTATGCAATTTTGTACCATTGATACAATTTACATGATTCAGTAATTCATTATTATTATTTTTTTTGCTTTCACCAATTCTCATAAAAAAAAAAATTAAAAAATCATATAAGCTTAAATTGTTAAATGAAGAGGAATTGAAGGAACACTTATGAACTTATCCTATTTGATTATTCCACTATTTCTTTTGAGTCATACTCATTCCATGCATGTACTCTAGTTAGCTATTTAATTGCTTTGTTTCCATTATTCTAAAATAAAGGTTTCACAAACTCAAATATAACTAATAATTTTGTTCTATAAGAATTTTGCTTAAGTTGTTTTATCGATTTCTAGTTTAAATTATTTACATGGTACATTGTATATCATCTATACGATATATTTTCAGTAATTTTTTTTTTGTCTCTGAATCTTACAATTCTATACAAATTATGATTTACGATTCAAACATCATCTTGGCGATTCATGATTTGAAAACCTTGATCAGTACTGCTGCTTAATTGCGACCTATTGCACAAGCTCCAACCTTTATGAGATCTGTGTGGTGTCAGATTTATGCAGTCTTACCCATGAACATAGAGGCGGTTTTGCAACTAAAATCTGTAATTGCCTAGTCACACAGCTGCAATCAGTAGGACAGATGGCTTTAAAATTACCTTAAAAACATTCTTATTTGTTCTATAAAATGCTAAAATGGATTGGACATTAGGATTGGGCTATAGATACAGTTACTTTTCTGTTTGGCACTACACTTGGAAAATAATTTGCATATTTTACTGACAATGATGTTGGTACTCAAAGAGTTGGGTTGATAGTGTCATTTTTAAACATACTGACTTTAGGAAGTAGGTTACAAACATTTAGACTATTTTCCATTTCTGGATGTCTAACCAAAATAATTGGTTTGATTGATGTTTGTAACTGTTGTTCCATTATCATCTCTTGCATTATATTTAATGTTGGACTTTATACTCCGAACATCAGGATACCTCAGCATGCATTTTATGTTTCCACTCCAGTAGTTAAACAAGCACTAAATGAACCGTTTGTTTTGATTTTAAATAAAGTCAATTTATGTAGTTAAAGACTTCTATTTAATTGCCAAATTTGGGGCACAACCGGGTTTATTTTATTTATGAAACAGTCTTCCGTTAGTTCTCTATTTAGTAACTTCATTATTAATTCTCTTTCTCAATGAGTTGTCAGTTTTTACTTATGCACAGTTTCTTTGTGAATTACTAGGGACTGTGGAATGTAGAGAGAGACAAGGATGAATCAAAAGAATGCTGCATTTTGCGCGTATATGTGAATGTGGCATTTTCTAAGAAAACTATTTGGAAAGGTGTGGCATTATATTATGTATCCCGAAAGAATATTTTCCTTGGTTTCTATCTTGATATTTTATTTCTACTAATTTGGATGATGTTGATTCATAACTTGTGGACTTCATTATCATGGTAGATTACTCAGTTTTATACTTGTGCATTTTTTTTCTCTGTTGTACATGTGAAATTCTGATGTTTATAATGAAAGATTTTCAATATTGATAATACTCTTAGAATTGTGGGTTGAGTCTAACTTAACCTTATAAAACTAACTTGTAAGGTGAGGGTTCCTCTCTACTTATATACACTAATTTGACCTCATCACCAGTCAATGTGGGATCTCCAACACTCCCTTCATGCCGAGGACCAGGCATCTCGAGCATGGAATTTACAAGAAAGAATATTTATAGATGGTCCAATAGCTGCTCGATAGCAAGATAGACCCAACAACACTGTGGGATCTCCAACACATCTTCATGCTGAGGACTGGATATTTCGAGTGTGAAGTTTACAACATTAGATATTTATGAGTGGTTCAATAACAACCTGATAGCGGGTGACATGATAAACCCCAACAACAAATTGCTAGGATAGACTTTGATACTATCTTATAATTGTGGGTTATGAGCTTACTCAATCATACAAAACTGGTTTGGAAGGTGAGGGTTGTCCCTCACTTATATCACTAATTTGGCCTTATTATCACTAGTCCATGTGGAATCTCCAACAAATGCCATATTTATTTTTTCATATGTTTGTTATTTTAATTTTCTAATTTATTCCTAATAGGAGACATTAGAATAACTGAATCTTAGGAGATTGTTTTATATAGATTATCTCTCTCTACCGTACACAGTTTGAATTGCATTGTTAAATACCCTATCTTTAATCTCTGTTTTACAGGTGAAATTCTGATGTCCATGAACAAAAGATTTTCAATATTGATGAAATTATTCCTTGTTTTTTTTATGTTTGTTATTTTGATATTCTAATTTATAACTGTAGACATTAGCATAACTGAATCTTAGGTGTTTGTGTAATGCAAATTATCTTTCTCTCCCTACACAGTTTGAGTTGCATTGCTATGTGTTTTTCTATTTTATCATTGTCATGAACTTGAACTTTCTTTGATTCCATGTGGGTGAATAATCACAGGCAAAATAATACAATCAACAATTGAAGAATGTCGAGATGCTTATGTGACATGGATGAACATGGTATTCTTGTGTTTGTATTAAACATATTTTGTTTTGCTGCTGGTCCAAGTTTTCTTTTAAATGACCATTTGAGAATACATGAAATTTCAGGCGCATGAAATATTGAAGCAGAAAAACCTTGAAAAACAAGGTTTGACTTTTAAAATTTCTATATTTTCTTAAAATTTGAAGTTCCTTTTGGGTTCCAGACAACACTATGTCCAGTGAATATCCTATTTTTCAGGATTTATAGTATACTTTTTATATGGCTGAAAGTGGTTTTGCTGTTGCTGTAGCTCAAAATGATGAAATGAATTTAAATAGAGAAGTGAAGACTGGAGAATCTTCAGAAGGGTCACAGGAGCAAATTGACCCTACAAAGATACTAGCTACATCCAACGCCTTTGATGCTACTACCCACAATGTCAGCTCTCACTTGCAAGGAAATTTCCCTGAACCATCATCTGTTCCGTTTTTCAAAGAGTTTATGACAAAATTCAGATCATCTTTGAGAAGACATAGCAATCTTTCTCTGCTCCTTATCACTATAGTCGCTCTGATTTTCTTCATTCAGGTGCATGCTTTAAACCTCTGAACTTTAGATAGATTTATGGCTTTTCTTACTTTGTGGACTGGTTATAAAATTCTGCCGGGAACTTTGGACTAGCAATACTTGTGTGTTTGGTAAGAAAATAAAATTGTTCATAAAAAGTAGTTTCAGTTGCTGTCAGGAACTTGCTTAAGTTAAAAATTCAGTCATTTCAGTTCTGTGACTGCTCAAACTTTAATGTGCATATTTTGGTTTCCTTCTTTAAAATAAAATTATTCCATCCATGTTTCTCGCATGATAAAACTGAATTTCAAGAAATCTAAAATTTGTATATCAGTTGTTGAATAGCAGTGATTTAATAGAATCATCCCTACCTTCAATTCACATGTTTTCTCTGGAAACATCTTTGTTTTGCTTTAAAGCTTGGTTGCCAGTTTTGATTTATTTTTGAATTTCAAATTCATATCGTTTTGGATTGAAGGGTACGTCTGTAATGATTTATCTTTCAGTATAATTGCAAGTCAACTACTTTACATTTTAAGTTACTACTAACCCTAGTATTGAGTTGAATTACTATGCATAAAAAAACAAAATCAACTACTTTACATTTTAAGTTACTGCTAACCCTTTATTGTCTTGCAGCAGTTTAGCATACTTGTGCTATTGGCCAGACCTCAACACATACATATGAACACTCCTGTAGACTTCATGAATAGGATGAATAATGAGGGGGCAAGAAGTCCTTCAGACATAGCGTGGCTGGAGAAAAGAATTCATCACCTTAAAGATGAAATGTACATGGTTGAGAGTAGGCTTGAAAGGATGCGGTATGAATATTTACTTTTAAAAAAACAACTAAACGACCTAGAACACAAGTAGCTACCAAATTTCATTGTTGAATCATATCTCTCTACAGCATCTTTTTTGTATATACATGTGATATATGGATATAATATTTAATTTCGTAAATTCATTCTTCCTCGTGTAAATGAGGACGTTATGTTCTACCCAAACCTTAAGAAAAGAGGAATTTGTGATTTAGGGGGTTTGCCAGCAACCGAAAATAGGATGAAATGCTATGAACCACTTATAATTTTAAGGTGTAATTGCACCTTTTGTTTCTGTGTCAGTTTGAATGTCATTTTGGTTTCCTTAATACTTTTCAGTTGTTAAAATTAAGTCTTTTGCTTGAATTTAATTGAAGTGTAAAATGACATTGATTTGTATAGATTAGTAAAGGAAGAAATGTATAAAATATTTGAATAAAAATAAACAAAAAAAATATTTAGCACATCGAAGCATTTAAATATTTTATATATTTTTTCTTTGTTAATTTATGTCATATGGTTGTTATATTTTTGTCAAGGTTTAAATAACATTTTGGTTTTTGAAAGATAGGAAGTTTATTTTAATTTTTTTAAAAATTATTTTGATTTTAGTTCTTTAAAAATTATTTTTTATTTTTAGTTTTTATTTTTAAAAAATATCGTTAAATAATAAGGTAACGAGATTGATTTTTATTGATTTATTATATCATTAAGAAGTTTGATAAGATAATTATATGTTTTTTTTTTGTTAAATTGTGTTTTTAATTTTTTTATTAATTAATTTAATATTATTAATTGTTTTGAATATATTTAAATTTAAAAATATTTTATTAAAAAACATACATGATTGTTCTGTTAAATTTTCTAAAAATAAATTACGAGACTAATAAAATAGAAATTTAAAGATATTATAAGTTGTT
>JAMLFT010002748.1:1488-24231 GCA_026544285.1 Pachyrhizus erosus | reverse complement strand
TTTTTATTTTTAGATAAATTATTTTAATTATATTTTTTGTTTTAATTATTATATTCTTTTCATATTGTATATTTTACTATTAATCTTAGACAATATCTTAAAATATTTTCAAACAAATTTAACTAAATGTCATATTTTCTTTATGTTGATTTGTATAATAGTTAAAATATTTTAAAAATATAATAAACTTCACCATATATAAAAATTGCTAAGCACAAATTTAATAAGTATAAGAATAAAAAAAAGAAATAAATATAAAAAGTTAAGAATTAGATATTAATATTTTATAAAAAAAACTATTTAAAATAACGTTTAAAAAATGTTATAAATTATTAAAAAAATATTCATCAAATATTATTTATAAGGTTAAAAGAATTTTTTAGTTAATAAAAAATAAAAAATAATTAAAATATCTTGTTAAATACAAACATAAAGTAATTTTATATTTTAAAAAAAAAAACACAAAACAAGGTAATTGATCAATAGTAGGATTTACGGGAGTTATTGTGTAACTACAGACGACCAGATCCATTATTGTATTGTCTTCTCAATAGTTTCTCACCTCATTTTTAGAACACTTTTTTTTCACTTTCATTCTTTGACAACACCATATTAGACTGATATCATCGTTGTGGTGATACGATTACAAAAAGATGATAAACAAAGCCGTCGACCAGTAATATTGATTACACATTCTGCATATGATGCATTTATGATTATATCTAGCTGTGGTGATTATATTTAGCTGCGGCATTTATGATTGCACATAATTGTATTATATAGGTGGGTCCATTCGAATTTAGTAAAGTTTAGGGGATATGAGCCGAATAAAATTAGTTTTGACAGAATTAATTTTAAATTATTGAAATATGTATTCAAGGTTATCTCTAAAAAGTAATAAATATAAGTACTGAGTATTTTTTTTATCTCTAAAATTAACGCAACAACATTTTACAGGGCACTACCTAGCAGTAGCAGGGGTAGGCATATAGCAGTGGAGCCAACCAGCCACTATACATCATACATAGCCTTTTCTGACTCAAAAAGAAGCAACAACTTGATATCAACCAATGACGAAATAATAAACTGTTTAAGAAGAAAGGTCTGTCACAGTACATGGAAGCTCAACCTCAATCTTGCTCAATCACAGGCCAACCCAACCTCTGATGGATTCAACTAACAGTAGTGCATTTAGGATGGATCCAAAAATCTTATCAAAAGGGTCTTTTTTCTTCAATAATTGGTCTGTCTGTCCAGAATGAATGAAACCACGAACTTTAATTCTTTGTAGATGAGACTTGATAGATGTTATGGAGGGATTTTATCTACTTTAATTCTTTTGAAACTGGATTGCACAAGCAAATGATGGGGCACATGTAAAGTTATTTTGATGTTCAACTTAGTAAAAACGCCATAGAAAGGTTATATGTAGTAAATGTCTATCTTTATATGTAGAGGTTTGAGCAGAAATTTATGACACAACCCACGATTTCTTGTAGATAATTAATGGTGGTGCTACATAATGTATTCTTGTGACTCTAGTATAAAAGTTGACTGTATTGTTGTAATTGGAGTTTAACATTGGTGCATAATAAAGAAAAGATTAATAATTTTTTTTAGTATTTTTCTTATTTGATAATTTTTAGTTACGTTTGAATTATTATTTTTTTAATTAAATTTTAAATTTTTATTTATTTTTTATGTTTAAATTAATCACAAAATTTAATTAGTTCTTAATATAATTTTGTCTTTTTTTCTGGTCTACGTTAAATACTCTTACAAGTTAATACATTTTGCAGATTTTAAACCTAGTAATCAATATCTAAATTCAATTTTGTTTTCTTTGTAGGTTTAGGTTAATATTTTTTCATTTCTCCAAACTAAGATTCTCATCTTTACAAGTTTTAAACCTAGTATTTTTAACCAAATTTTGTAATCAGTATTTTCATTTTTATAAATCCATTTAAAATAATCTAAATTTTCTTTTGCAAATCTCTTTATGTTTTATTATACAACAACTTTGTTACATGATTAAATCTACAAATTAATTTCTTATTATGACAATTAAGCAAAAGAACTTAATTAAAAATAAATATAAATATAAATTTAAAAAGTTAATTAAAATAATTAAAAATTATTAAATAATAAAGAGACCTAAAGAATAACTTAACCTAAAAGACTAGAAAATGATTGAACTCACAAGAAGATATAACATAGCATAACAAAAGGGAGTTGAAATGTAAAAGGATGTCAAAGATTGACACGGCATAGAAGACAATTAATCTGGAGGAAGAATTAAGAAATTAAAATAAATTTCCGAATTTTAGAGAACTCAACAACAAAGTAGTGACCGTGAAAGATGGTACTGTTCTAATACCATATGGAAAAAGAATTCTGTCTTATAAAGCTATTTTGTCAAAGTTTTGTCCAAACGAAGGTTTAAAGATTTTCTATTATTGAAATGGCATGGTTCAAAAAAGAAAAATCTATTGAAATGGCTTGCTTGCTAATTTCATTAAATTTGCACTCAATTTGGTTTTGGAATGAGTGTCCGAGTTAAAGCTTATATTACCTGACATTTATGCACGAGGTGTGGGAAGATGATGCCATGAAGATGTTTTAGATATGGCAGTTAGAGAAATTTAGCCCTATAGCTTGAACTTCCATGATATATGTGGTTATGCTCGAAACACTACAAAAAATTTGTCACATATTAATTATTTGACATTGTATTAGCCTTTGTTGGAACAATTTTTCTAATACAAATTGAAATGTTAATATAAGCATTGCAAGTCTACAGTAACAAAATAATGTACTACTAATAGACAACTATATTGATATAGAAATATTAGTATATAATACATCATCATACTATTAGTATAGATTTACAATGTCTATACTAAAAGTTTGATTAATTTTTGCTATGGAGAAGCTATATTAACGAAAAAAAATCTTAACACCCAACATAGTTTGCCTGTTAGTAAATGTTTTTGTTTTTGGTAGTTACAAGCAACTAAAGGAGGAAATATCTCTTTTCAACCTTGGTCAAATCATAAAGAGGAATGATTATGGATGAAGTTGCATCAACTTTTAATGTTTGGTGTTTGTGGATATATCGGCCAACATGATAAATGTAAGCAAATATACTATACCATGTTCTTAAATCTGACTTTTAATTCAATGTTTAAGCTGGAAATGCAATTGTTAAGATATTTAATATTTTTCCCCTCATTGACATTTTTAGAATGCTAGAATTTTTTACAAGCTTACCCGTTAAATGATGGAGGAAAAAGATGACCTTTTATTAGGGATGAAAACAATTGCATCTTATGTGACATTTAACATCTATATTAACATTTTCATTAATGTTAATTGACGCAGCTTAACTCAAGGACTACGATGACTAACATGTTGGAGCTTTAATGACCTCCACAAATTTCATTTTTTGAAGAACTAAAACGAACTATCCTTAATCTGTCATTAAAATTACTATTTACTCTTTAAACTGTGAGAAAAATAGAAAAGGTTTAGTATAATCTTAATTCAGTAATGCATTTTGAGCAAGCATAACCAAAGTTCAAACTTAAACAAGATTAAAAACAATTATATGTTTTACTTAGTAACTAATAATAGTGGTTAAGCAATTAGTCCAACAATAATAAATATGCTCACGAATTAAGTTGTGATAAATATAACTTGCTAAAAGTATCATAATATTTACCACTGGTTAAAAAAATAAGTTTGTACGTAGGTAACAAGTTACAATTTTTGAATTTCTATTAAAGTAAAGGCACTTTTAGTATTTAACTGTATTTCAAGTATAACTATCTCTTATGAAACGCAGGAAACCAAAAATTGAAAAAATATATAGGTACCATATATATAACTTAACCTGGCACTAATGAATTAATATGAGTTCATTTTCAAACAAAAATAGAAAGTTAAAGGAAATAATATTAAAATTATTCATTTCTAATACTTAAACAATTATTTAATTTTGATTTCAGTTTCTATATTCTTTCATCTAATGTCTATATTTTTTTATTAAAATAGTTACTTTAATTTTGTTATTAATTTTATTTTATTAAATAATAATGTGATAAATAATTCAGTGATAAGTGTTATAACCTAAATTTTATGTAATCACTTATAAGGACTCATTTGGTAGTTAGGATAGGATAAGATAATTATTATATCATGCTATAATCAATTATTTGATATAGTAATAAGATATAATTTGTTTATCCTACTACCTATCATTTTTCATTAATGTAATGTATTTTTTATTATGAAAAAAAATTAAATTAGAAAACAATAAAATAGAATATATATTTTCTTCCTCTCTCGTTTTTATTATCATTATTTTTACTATTATAAGTACCCTTATTATTATTATTGTCATTATTATTATATTTATTATTATTGTCATTACTATCATTATTTTTATCATTTTAGATTCAATTTGGACTCAAAATTTAAAATCTATATTTTATCAAGTTAATCATCTAGTTAAACTCATTTTACCATCTCTAATTTTAACATCCATAATTGTATTTAAGGGAAAAATTATACTTAAATTTATCTTTGTATAGGCAACAATTTATAGAAATGCTAGCAACATATTTTTTTGACACATTTCACCTAACATACATTCTATTATTGGTTAAAACTTATTAACAACTGCAAAATCATAAAAAAATTATTAATTATAATGTAATATCCACAAAATTCATTGACATTTATAATTTTTAATAAATTTAAGTCAATAAAAAAATGTCCTCAAAAATATATTACTATCATTTCTCATTTTAGTATCCAAGACCATATTTATATCATACTAAAATTCATTATTGGCATTTTTGTTATACATATCATTATTTTTACAAACTAGTGTAATAAAATATTATTTTTAAATCAAAATTAATTTTGAAAATAAATTCAATGAAGAACATTAATTAAAAGTGTAACATATTTAACTCAATTAAAAAATAAAAAAACTCAAACTTATTCAATGGATAAAAGTCTTATATACATTTTTAAATCATTTTAAGGCTCAAGTAACATTAATTTTAGTTCCCGTAATGTATATATCTTTTGGTTTTATTCTTTAAAAAAATATCAATTTTAATCTGTATTATTTTTATTAATTTTAATCTATATCTGTGTTAGTGATAAAGATAAGCATGATATTTTAAACAATAAAGACTCAAATGAAAATCTTCTAAAATAAGATGAGCCTATGTAAAACTTTACAATTTTATAAGGATTGAAACAGTGATATCAATACTAAAAGAAATATTAATAAGAATTAAAATAAAAATATAATATGATGACTAAAGAAATTTTAAAACTTGTATGTTATTTCTTGCTGAGTCTAAATTCATTTGCCACCATGGTGGCAACCAAAGTACAATCAATCCATTGAGCCCGTATACGCTTTTGATAAAAATATATATATTTGCATCCGGAGAAAGACAAAGAGGCCCAAAAGGCAGAGCAACAAGAATTTAATTGATAGCCTCATAGGATGACAAAAAAAATAAAAAAGATAGCCCAAATAAGGCCTGAGAAGGAAAGGCTACCATTGTTATTAAGAGGCCCAGAGCAAACTGAGGCATCCAATCCCTCTTTCATGTGGTCCATCTTTCTTCTCCTTTTTCCAATGTGAATTAGGATATTTTTAGCCAACAGTTAAATTAATAGTTTTGAAATATAAACTTGTCAAATCTTATATTATAAATTAAAATATATATTTTGGTGTGTAAGATTATTGCTTTCTTAACTAAGCATTTTTTAATATTTTTCTTCTTCTATCATTTAGGAAATTAGATATATGTTTCACACACTAACCATTTAATTAATAAAAAAAAGTTAATTTCAAAATACATTTTTTTATCTTGATATTTATAGCTGATTATCTTAATTGCCTATCCCTTATATATGTTTTCTTATATTTTTATCTTTTAAATTAAACTTTAGTAATTTTTCTTAAGACATTTGTAGAAAAGCTATATAAGTTGTTCTTTTCCAAATTGCGGACGTAAGGTAAAAAGTAAGCCAAGTTAGACCATGACCTCCATACATTAGTCAAGCCAAAGTTTGCATATTGTTGGCTTCGTATTCTTTAACCCCAAAACGAGGTGATGCATATCAATCTGGTTTGCCATTCAGATGTTTTCTAAAATTGGCCATCACTCCTACTTTATTCAGTAGGGAATTTTTCCTCTCTTTCTAAGGCAATATTGTAACTTGCACGCACACTATACTCTTCTAAAGGTCTTTTTTTTTTTTTTTTTCCTTTTCTATAAAATAAAAACTAAAATCTTAGACCAGTCTTTAGATTAATGCCTCCAAAAATTTAATGTTTGACCCCTTATTCTTTATGGTTAAAAACAAGATCATGATAATAGAAAATAATCTTTTTGTAGTTAAATAATACCTATAATAACGATTAAATTAGTAAAGCATGTACTACTATCTTTCTTTATCAATCGCATTAATAATTATTATAACCGACAACGTAACTATTATTTAACTGTTAAAAAAGCCTTTGTAATTCATATTTTTTATCCCCAAATTTTACAATTAAGCAAACACTGTGCCGAATAAAAAACAAGGCAAATTTATCTTTTTAATAATGTCATTTTCTAATTACAAAAACAGGGTAAGAGATGGCTAGATGGGAAACTGAAAGATAAGTGATTGCAATCTCTGAGCTGTAAAAGCGAAACGGGTTTTGAAAACTCTGATAATGTTATTTTGACCTTTGAGGTTCAAGTTATGAACAGACATAAAAAAAAAAACACAAACTTGCAATTCATTTATTGATTTATTTAATGGGTTTTAAAATCCCAGAATTGAATAAAACGTAACGTGAATGTGATTGGTGATCACAACAAACAAAACCTTCCCTTGCTATCTCTTGTCCGAGTCCAAACCTGTGAAGCTGATCAGGTATTCTTTGTTGCCCAACTGAACCAAAGCACGTCATCTCATTGAGCCACGAGTTTTGACCACCCCCATTCCAATTCCTTTTTAATTTTTATTTTCTTCTTCGTAGTTCTTATGCTATTTCGGTCTTTCCAATTCTCAGACTTGACCCTTTAATGCATATACTACTAACATAAAAACTACGCCTTAATCTTTTTATTTGTTGAATTTCCTAAGACTCTCCAATCCTCGGAATGTCGGACAAGAACATGGTTCCCTCAAGATTTATACTTTGTGTGATGGTTATTGCTGTGTTCCTTTTGGTCCTGTCGTCCTTTTTCCTCATCCACTTGAACAATCATACATTGATTCCTAAATCAGTCCTGGAGCTTGTTCTTGTCAACAACACATCACTTGACTTCAAACCCAGTTTCAAAAGGGAACAAGTTACACCCCCTCCCTTACATTCTCATGATTCAAACTGTCAATTTTCTAATTCAAGCCAGAAACTTAGTTCTCCAAGACAGCAGAGGAAGATGGTGTGTGACCCAATTAATGCTCTCTTAAGAGTGTTCATGTATGACTTACCTCCAGAGTTTCACTTTGGGTTATTGGGTTGGAAGGGGAGTGTGAACCAAACATGGCCTAATGTGAATAACCCAAAACATATCCCACCATATCCAGGTGGGCTTAATTTACAGCATAGTGTGGAATACTGGCTCACCCTTGATCTTCTATCTTCAAACATTGAAAAAGTTTTTCGGCCTTGCACTGCAGTTAGAGTGCAGAATTCAAGTCAAGCAGATGTTATTTTTGTTCCATTTTTCTCATCTTTGAGTTACAACCGCCATTCCAAAATCCATGGGAAGGAAAAGGTTAGTGTTAACAAAAATTTGCAAGAGAGATTGGTACAGTTCCTAATGGGACGGGAAGAATGGAGACGTTCAGGAGGGAGGGATCATGTGATTGTGGCCCACCATCCAAACAGCATGCTGGATGCAAGAAGAAAGTTGGGTTCTGCCATGCTTGTGCTTGCAGATTTTGGAAGATACCCATCTGAATTAGCTAATATTAAGAAGGATATAATAGCTCCATATAGGCATCTAGTAAGTACTGTACCAAGAGCTGAGTCAGCTTCATATGAGGAGCGTTCTACACTTCTATATTTCCAGGGGGCAATATATAGGAAAGATGTGAGTTTCTCCTACTCTAATGTTTATATCTTCAGTGCATGCTGAATTGTCAAAAAACAAATCTGCATTTACTTGTACGTATAGTTTTCCCCGTTTTGGGTGGCAATTTATGCTTAATTGATACGCATTTGAAGTTGTAAAACATATTCAGAAGCTTTGTCCATAAAAGTTGTTAAGAGGAATAAACGGAAACTTTGGTTCTCCACAGTCTTTAGTAATAAGCATCGTTCCTCCTGTGATCTCTAGATGTATAGTTTGACTGTATTGTTATCTAGTCAGCACTGAGTATGCACCTTTGTCCATTAGTAATTTGTTATTTCATTAAAATTCATAGCAAAAACAATTAAGAAATGAATAACAGTGTTATTGAGTTGAATCCATTGATTCTAATTCCTACAATGACTTATTCACCTTCATCTAGAACTTCCAGCACAGGTAGGATCATTGTTGTATACAAACATTCATTTCTGAAGTAACGTGAGAAATTATAATATATCTTCATGCTGTTGATGCCAGAGAGTTCTTTGAATGGTTGTTTTCAATGATTTCATTTTGTAATTCTCTTTTACATCGAAGAGGCATAAATTGAGCGAATGATTTAGGTTCACTTTGTTTAAATATCTAAACTCATCCTGCAATGGCTTTCTTTTCTTAGAATCATAGTAGGGAGTAATGATGTCATTTTTACTACCTTTCATCATATTATCAATATTATTGCAACAAAATCTAAATCTACCACATGAATATTTATTTGTTGTATTCATTTAATTATCATGATGAAACTCTTTAGGGAGGAGCTATTCGCCAAGAACTATATTACCTCCTCAAAGATGAGAAATATGTGCATTTTGAATTTGGAAGCATCAGAAGAAATGGGATTCGTCAGGCAAGCAAGGGCATGGCCTTATCCAAATTTTGCTTAAACATTGCTGGAGATACCCCATCCTCTAATCGCCTCTTTGATGCCATTGTGAGCCACTGTGTTCCTGTGATCATTAGTGACGAAATTGAGCTACCATTTGAAGATGTTTTGGACTACTCAGAATTTGGTTTGTTTGTCCATGCCTCGGATGCTGTAAGAAAAGGCTACCTGCTGAATCTTCTTCGTTCAATCAAGCCAGAGAAGTGGACCAAGATGTGGGAAAGGTTGAAGGATATTACAAAGAACTTTGAGTATCAATATCCATGCCAGCCTAGGGATGCAGTGAATATGATTTGGGAGGAAGTTGCACATACGATATCTTCACTAAAGTTCAATTTGCACAGAAAAAACAGATACCAGAGATCTTAGCTTCTTGTTATGACCCACTGAAATACAAAGGTGGAGCCAGATAATGACTCTGGTCATATTCAACTTTTCAGTGGTAGAGTACCGGTCCTGGTTTTACTTATTTGATACTAGCAAGTTCACTCCTCCCCCTTGTTACAATTTTTCACCAAATCATTTTTTATCTTCTTGATAAAAAAAGATGATAGTCGTTTGCTTTTAAATCACATGGAATAACTTTAAAGAGTAAAATACCATATTGATTTTTCCTTAGCTTCTTGACAATGGCATTTTAATTAGATGGAAATGTCTATCGTATCCCTCTCTATATGGTGCCAATGCATTTTCTTCCATTAGATTTTTTATGGAGATTCAGTAAACAACAATCTAACTTCCATCAAGGGACCACATTAAAGAGGTAACTCTCCTAATTTCTGTCACAAAACTAGGTACTTCTTTTCCTATGTGGAACCACCATATGCATTACCCCTGGCTTTTGTAGTGTTTATGGATCAAAAACTACTCTACAATTTCAGTCTATATAGCTCGTTTGCCATTTAACTTCATCTTAATTTTATTAGATGCAACTATGCTAGCATGGAATAAGCACAGGGGAGCAAAATAGAATTGACCATAAGGAATAGCAACTGATTATGCAGGCATGTATTCTGATAATAATAATCATCATAACAATTAAATTTTATTATGTACTCAATCTGATGTTATATATTTAATTTGTGTGCTACGTGTTAATGTTTTGATTGATTGTGCGTATAGTGATGTCTCCTAAATTAGTGGGAGAAACAAGCAGAAACATCAATAGAGGGAAAAAAAAACCATATATATATTTTCCTCTTCGTTGGGGGGAAAAATTAACATTATATTCAGTATTTGAGAACTAACAAGATCATAAATTATCCAGCTATTTGTCAATTCCTACGATTTCTCTACCCTAATAGAAACAATACTGGCTCAAAGATTTGTTCAGCACTTCAGCTGCAATTTTTCAGCTGACAGGTAGACTCAAGGCAGAACTGATGACAAATATAAAAGAAAACGTAGAAAACCAACGAATCAACGTCCTTTAGAAGCGGATATGGAAACAAAGAAAAATTGTTGTCTTTGCATTGGGAATTCTCTTGTCATTTCTCAGCATAGCAAAGGACATAGCCGAAGCAAGTCAACTTCTGTTGTGAATTGGGTCTGGTCCTTTTCTAACTGTCCTTTTGTTTGACTGATTAGGATCAAAGGTCGTTGAAGGTGCAGGTGCCAACTCCACCTTTGATTGCAAATCCTCCATTGCAACAGCCTTTAGGACACGAAAACTTCTAACATATGGCAAAAGTCCCTCATCCCATCTCAGAGCAAGATCTTTGCTTCTGAAGCCAGAAACCTTAAATGGTTGAGAAGCTAAAATCCCAACACAAACTAAAACAAAGAAACCTTTAAAACTCAAGAGACTCATGTTCCTTTTTACTGCTACGAGGAATGTGGAATAACAGAAACTTCTGTATTTGAAGCAAAGAGGAGATAGGTAATGTGCGGGAACTGCAACTTCTCTATTTCTTGTTACTCATTCATGAAAGTAATCTTCTATGGGATTTGGAAGACTAAAAGCATAAAGCATGAGAAACCCGGAACATGTAGGGAAGGAAGTTTTAGATTCACCCCAATCATAACCATGCTATAGAAGCAAATATATAAGGCTGTTTTAGAAGTCACTGACAGGTTTTGAATAGAAGTTAAATGAAACAATACCCTTGGGAATCCAAGTATCTTTTCATTCAGTTTCCCTACATCCCTATCATTTGCTATGCTCTTTTTTACCAAACAAAGACCGAACTAAGTGTCTTGAACATTTTATTAATCTTCCACGTTAACTAGACTTGCTGACATGTCTATGTGTCTTACCATGAAAACATTTGTTGACCACATAAGATTCGATGCATTGTGTTTAATTGAACCAGCAACCTTACGGGCTTATTTTATTGTAAGAGATACACCAAAATAATTTCTAAAATAATAGTTATTTTGTTACAAAATCAAATATTTTTTTATAGGAAATAGTTCTGGTTGAGAGAATTATTATGATTCTTAAAAAAAAAAAAACTCTTGAATATTTAATGCATTTGTAAACGTATAATTTTAAAGTTAGAATATTTCCATGCCAATTAATTTAAGTTCTTGATGATAAATAATAATTATTTTCATTATTAACATTATAAACTAATGGTCATTTAAATTCTCAAAATATTAATAAAGGGTCTTCGATAACAAAGTTTGATAATTTTAGAGAGTAAAATAATACTGTTTTTGCAATTTCAATGACCAAGTTTTGGTGTTTTTAATTTTAAAAACTAATTTGGTATATTACTAAAAAAAAATAGATGTGTCTTGAAAAAACCTTTTCATTTATTAACATGTGATTAGTTTCCGTGAATATGAACTCAAATTTTTAAGTAAATTTTTGAGTTTAAGTATAAAAAAAATGTAGTTAAGAGAAGAGATTCACTAAAAATCTAAAGATGAACAGTTAAATTTTTTAATAAAGATTAACCTTAAAAAAAAAGTAAATACTTTGCAACAATGATATAGTAATTTAAAAAATCTTTTTTATTTAGTTAATAACTAGAAAACAAGTATAGTTATGTTTACCCTTTTTATAAATATTTAAAAATAAAAAATATTTAAGAGTGATTTTGATTAGAAAGATAAAATAAAATTTTCTCCACCATTAAATTAATTATCACAATGCCTCTCTTGTCTAGTTTTGGTGAGATAAATTAGAAAAATTATTAGTATTTTTTATACTTTTGTTAAGAGATGTGATTTCGATTTCATCTTAATGTGAATTATGTGTTTAACTAGTGGTGGATTCATATTCTTTTTTTAGTTTTTATTTTAAAAATTACATATAAATATTCTGAATACAAATATTTTGTTTCTCCAATTTTGTATATTTAAATATTTTATCTATAATTTTTCACTTTTTTTATAAAAAAGATTATTAATTTTTATTTTTTAAATAAATTGATCTCAAGATCTAAGATTCTTAATTCGTTAATTAACCTAATTCAACCTATAAAATAGAGGTTCAATAGTAGATAATCTCATAGAATCAACAATAATTGTTAAAATAAATTTTAATATTATCTTAAAATATAAATTATAGGTCTCAATGTTATAAAATTAGTTTATAAAATAAACTAATGTATTAAAATATGATTTTCATTTATATATTTTAATTTAATTATATAACTTATCAATGTTGGATCTCCATCATTACGTTCCATGACTAACATTGCATGCTATGACTACTAGAAATAAAAGGGAGAAAATGTTCAGTGACTCATTTAGAATGCTAATGCAAGATAGACAAGAAAGCCATTAAAAGTAGAGCATTTTAGGAGAAGGTGGGGAATAGCAACCACTCCGAAAAAAACAAACCAACCAATAACTGTCTTTTATGTTCTCAGCACTTTCTTTATGTGAACTATCTTTAGAATTCCAAGCTCTTCTCTCCATGCCAAAAAAAATTGCAGTCTCGGTTTCTTGTGTTTAATGGAGTTCCTTTATGCTTTTCTCACTTCTCTTTGGATTGCTTAGCCCAAAACCTTCATTCAAAGTTAGAAAAAAAAACGTTTGTTAATTTCCAAATATGGCCATTCTTCCTTTATTTTTCTCGCTAATCCATGAAGACCACTCTCAACTCTCTTCTATCCAATATCCTCTTATCTCTTGCCCTCTTTTTTCTTTTTAAATTTTTTAAATTTATGGTTCCAATAGATAGAATAATTCACATGTTTCATCACGTTAAGAGGAAAAAGGAATCAATGAGGGAGGAAGGGAATCTTGTTCTAAGAACATGGTCAATTACTAAGATACTGTTTCTGACCCATCACTTTAGAGCTATGTATTAAAGTAAAAGAAATATCTGACCATTGTTTAAGGAAAAGAGAAAAAGATAAATGAACCGTTGCTTTACAAAACAATCCTTCACCGTCAGTAACAGCTTTTCTGATCCATCAATGGTAAAATAATTGCTATACGATCAGAATGAGTTCAAAATGATTCCAGCTTGTAAACAAGTATCTGCTTATCTTTATTCTTAGTACACTTCATTTTCTAGAGTAAATCAATTTTTTTAGTTTAACTAATCCTCTTTTGAAGAGAATAGGCCGTAACCAGCATTTCTATTTTAAGAAATACCATTTTGAAAACCAGACATGGAGCTTCTATCACCCGAAACTTATAACTAAACAATACTTCTGTCAAGTCATGGTGACCACACAGTACACACCTTTTGTCCTATGTGGAGCTAAGGACTCCTAGCACCGACTCAAAATAAGTAAATAAACAGAAATGAATGTACAAAGTAGGGAAAGCAAACTCAAATTGGTAAGGACAGACCACTAACTAATGTTGTTGTATCAATCTGTTAATAGTGGTCCCTCTCGCCATTGTTGTCTCCTCTCACAATAACATTGACTGCAATGATTGATCAACAAAAGGGTAAAGATCTTTCACAGTACTAAATTTGTACCTATTCTTGAACCTATCTTAAATGTTAAGGTAGGGCTAAATACTCTACAGACAAATCGCTACACATAAAAGAAGATTGACCTTCATCTGGGGTAGATGTCCATTGCCTAGTGGGCATGAGTAGATGGTCTCAAAGTATGACAGGAATAGAGTTGAAGCGCACCCTAGGGACTTGTTGCTAAGAAACAAATACTATACACAGAGACAATATCAAGTGATGAGATACAACTCCAAAAGGGTACCAGGTGAACATAAATGCACAGCATAATCTGTGTTTCATAAATAATTGAAGAAAAGTTACATTACCAGCGAATAAAACATGAAAAACTAATAAATTAACAAGAAAGCAGAAAAGAAAATTCAACAGAAGCAACTGCTATAAGAAGATATTTTGAACTTGGAAGCACCATGACACCGTGATAATAATAATAATATAGATTGTGACAATGGTGTCAACTGATATAAAAGTGATAGTAAAAATAAAAATTGTGATAGTATTAGTAGTAATGAAATAAGAACAATTGTGTAAGTACTAATTGAGTATAAAAGAAGAAAATTTTTTATATGTTATCTTATTTGTTAATTTTTGAATTAATGAACCTAATTAAATAAAGGCTAAATATCATTTTTATTTTTTAATTGGATTTTTCATTTTTTTAAATTATTTGAATTCTTTATGTCATCTTTCATTTTGATCCTACCATCACAGAGTAGTGACATACGATAGTGGGTACAATGAAAAGCCTTAAACTGATATCTACAAGACATGAGAAAGGAAATAGAAAACTGAATCGAAGAGAGCATTGTTCTCATTCTCATGTTATTCAAAAAGAACGAATCCAAAAGAATCAATCTCTATTACAAGTATAGTGCTATATATATATGTATACATATGTTGTAACTAACTAACAAACTCTAGCACTAATACACGTAAGTAGAAGCTATACAATAACACCCTCTTGCCATGGAGATTAGTGAATGACCCAACATGCAGAGGTTTAGTTAGGATGTCAGTCTGGTCAGAACTGGAAATGAGAAGCAAATGAAGCACTCCATCTTGGATCTTATCCCACACAACATCACATTCCATTTCAATGTGTTTCGTTCTCTCGTGAAACACAGGGTTAGAAGCAATACAAAAAACAGGACCTTTTATGGTAAATGAAAAAGTCTGTCAACAAGAATAGTAGCCACTGAGCTTCACAGCATGCCTAAGCTAAAGCCCCGTATTCAGCCTCAGAAGAAGATCTCGAAACAATAGATTGTTTCCTACTTTTCAAGAATATTAAGCAATTGCTAAGAAAGAAACAAAAACCAGTGATGGAACACCCAGTGTCTGGACATGCTCCCCAATCTGAATCAGAAAAACCTTTAATAGGTAAGGAGGAATTGGTGGGAAAGAAAATACCTCTTGGGGGACTTCTTTTCATAAAACCAACAACTCTGCTTCTATATTTTATTTGGGAGTTTAATTTTTATATATTCTCAATATAAAGAATTTTACATTGTTAATTAATTAGAACATATTTTAACTATAGTTATTATTATAAAAATCAACAATGATTAAATAATAGTATAAAAAATATTTATTTTGTGAATCTAATTTAATTAAATTAATATTTTTATTTTTCAATGGCATGCTTCTTTGAAGATATTTTTGTTTGAAATACTATTGAACACTAAATGTAAGCACTAATTTTAACCAAAATTTAAACATTAATTTACTACATTGTGAAAAACTAATTTATTTAACTATATTTAACCCTCATTATTTAAATTATTTGATTTAATTAATAAAGAATAATCACGATTATAGTCAAATAATAAATTTTTAAGATTCTACAAAAATTCCATATTTGAATTTACAATTATCACTACTTGATCAAAAAATAAATAAGAAAAGGTTGAAAATTATTTCAAAATAAAAAAATTAAATTTAAGATTGAGATTGAATTTGAAATAAAGTAAATATTTTGAAAGAATGAAATTAATAGTAAGAAAACTTTTAGAATTGGAGTTTGCACTAATAATTTACTAATTAATTAATTGTCTAACCTAATGTCTTTTATGATTATCATTAAAGGTGAATTAACTTAAAATAAAATAATTTTTGTTCATTCTCAAGGTAAAACTATATATCTCATTTAGTTTACCTTAATTCTCATGTGGGAATTACACTATAAATTTCAATCATCCAGAACTAAGCCTTAATTAGATAAAATTAAGAAGAAAAGGATAAAGAGAAAATTCAAATGAACAAAGAGACAAACACAATTAATTGAAATAATCATTAAGGACTAAGCCTTAATTAGAAATAACAAGGAGATGAGGTAGGTACCAAGACTAGTTATCCCCTACCTATTCCTTGGACTTGTATCTATTTACTTATATCCATGGATATTTAATGAAAAATAAAAAATAATTTTAAAATATTTTAATATAGAATTTAATTATAATTTTTATTCATTCTAACAGTTTTTTCAAAAAAACAGTTTAAAGGTCAAAATTAAAACTATTCAAATATTTTTATAAATGACTCTAAACAATTATACAAATCAAGATTGTTCAATTTAAAAACTAAATTTAAATTTAAAATGTTTCAATCTCACAAGTCCAAACAAAAATTGATAAGGTATAATATTTTAATCTCACAAGTCCAAACACAATTATTTAAATAAAAATATTTAAATAATTTTATTAAAATAAATATTTAATAAATAACTATGAGACAAATATCTTCATATTTATCTCTATCTTATTTATTAATGGATATCATATATATATTTGTTTATCTTTCTAACACAAGATTTTTTTTTTACTCATGAAAAATTACAAATTATGCATGTTAACAATATGGTATAAAAAATAATATAAAAAGAAATATAATTACATTACACATTCATTTGTATACATATATATGTGAAAAGAACTTTAATCTAATAAAGAATTTTAAAAAAATATGATCTAATTAAAAGTAGTTGAATGATATAATAATTAATAAAAGTTACATTAATATAATTTGATTCTTTCATTTTATATATATGTTATTAAGACACTTATTTAGATATTTTTTTATTATAATTAAGATTTATTAAAAATAAAAAAATTACATAGATATCACCCATTATTTATTCTATCATACTCATATTTTATTGTTTCTAATAAATTTTGACAAACAATAGATAATATTAAAAAACATAAAATATTATTAAATAGTATCTTGTGCATATTAACAATATGGTATAGTAAGTTGTTTCCTGCAAGAGATTAATGATATGTAAGTATAACTAAATAAACATGAATAAGTTTGTTTTAAGAATTAAAACAAAAGAAATTGTGATATTTTTAGAAACAATAAACATATTTTTTTTGTTACATTAGATTGTGTTTTATTCTTTAAGAATTATATAAAATTTTCATAGCATACAAAACAATAAAATAATTTAGGTTAAAAATAATAGAGTAAAAAAATAAAGTTTTGATTTAAAAATAATTTTTAATCATTATAAAAATATTTTTATATATTTTACTTGTTTATTTCACTCAAGCTTTCAGCCATACTCTACCTTTTTTTTTAATTATTTCTACCTATCTAAACAATAGGTCTTTTATACTTCATTTTCTTACACTTTTATGTTTTCTATTTCTTTTCATTCTAAAAATTCACTTTTAATCCAAAAATACATTACCAAAGAATGCCCATATTGGTTACTACTACGACTGAACTTTGTATTGTATTGATGCAAAGCATCATTTTGCAATATGGAACAGAAATATAACTGCATGTAATAGAAGGTTAAAAAAGCCAAGTGTATACAGCTATCAGCTACTGTCAGGAATCATGAAATAAGCTGGTCAAGAATACATAAAACATTTTAGATCTTAACACACAAAACAAAGACCAGCAGTCACCATTGCACTCAATGTTTTGATCTTCCCCTTTTCCAGTGGCCACGTCCACCACCTCTGCCACCACCACTTTTTCCTCTATGATGATTTTTTGCTCCACCCAATGCCTTGTTAGCATCAGCTTTCACTTGCATCTCCTCTGGCAAGGGAAGAATACGATCCACACATTTACGGAAGCTAAAATCATCAACAGATTCATCCTCCCTGATGAGGAAGAAGCATCTACTTTTCCACATAGGATGCTTGCGGATTTGAAAAACACAGATTCCTCCTCCAATCTTATTATCGGGCTCTGTATGGCCGTTCTTAAGCAATTCCAATAACATTGTATGCTCATACTGCCACACAGAAACAACTTATACTCAATTCAGGTTATGGCATGGCTACTGCATCATCAAGATACATTACAATCATTGAACACAAATTTACACATTCATTAGCTTACACTGGACATGCAGAGATGTAAGGGAAATTGAAATTTCATATCACATTTCAATGTCACTGAAACCAAACACGACAATTAAATAGATTGGGGGAAAAAGTTAGTCTTTTTCCAAGTGATGCAACCTATTCATGCATTAAATGAAATTTGTTCCTTTTTTTAAAAAAAATAAATAGATATTTTTATCAAAGAAAAAGAGATAACCGTCGCAAGTGTTGGATTGGAATACCTTGTTAAGATTGACATAAGGGGGCCAAGTATGAAGGATATTGTAGAAGTAATGGAACATTTCCACGGAAGAGGCGAAGGTTTTGAAACCTAATTTGACGGGACCTGAGGGTTTCTTCTTCTCTTGGTCTTGGGCATCCACTTTGTGCTTCTTCGAAACACCATCTTCTTCGTCATTCTTGTCCTCTCTAGTCCGTTTCTGGTTGGGCTCGCCGGCAGGCTCTGAACTCTCTACAGCCATGTCTCCGGCGGCGTCAGTGGTGGTCGGCTCCACAATTTTTGGTTCCGACGAAGTGGCTTCTTCCATGATGCTCAAAGGGGATAGTGGGTCTTGTTATTGGAACCAAACTTGGGAGAGGGAGGGTTTAACCTAATTTTAACTTCTTCACAGGCCAACCAACTGGGCCTCTGTTTTTTTCTGGGTCAAGGCCTGCTTCTGTCCATTGGAATTTCTATTCTCTCCTTTTATACCTCTCTTTCCACCCGGCTTACTTTTTTAAAATGTTATGAAAATACTTAATTGCCCTTTTACACGTTAGTTCAATCATAAAAAAAATAATGAGCATGTTGTCAGTGTAAGAGTTTTTATAATGTGAACCAATTTTTAACATAATTATTATAAACATTAAAAAATTTATTATATATTAATTTATAATTAAATGATAATATAAAAAAATATTTTACACTATCAATGTATATTTTATTTTTTCAGTAAAAAATTATTATTTTTAACTCTAATTTGATGATGAAAATAATACTATAAAATAAGTTATTGTATTTTATTTTAATGTATTATTTGGTTAGTTGATACAACTATATAAATTTATTTTAGATTAAATATTATTTTTGATCTTTTAACTTTTATTTTTTTATTTTAGTTTGGTCTCTTATCATTTAAAAAGTTTATTTTAATTCTTTATCTTTTTGAAACAATTTATTTTGATTCTTATCATTATAAAATTAACAAAAAATGTTACTAAGGATGTATTTTCCTAAACCTAGATTTATGGATTAGTGTGCTTAATTGACAAAGGTGATTTTTTACAACAATGTCATTTTTTTTTTCTTTTTTTGCCTTTTCTCATTCTTCTTCCTCTTCTTACTTCTTTACTTATCATCTCTTCACTTCATAAAAATGATTTCAATGATAAAAAAAATTCTTGTTTGAACAAAAACCTACACCTCCAACATCATATCCATGTAACCCAAATTTTAATGTTTAAGATTTAGGATAAACCTTTTTCTTTACATAAATAAGACTTTCTAAATGTTCTTTATTCACGCACATGCAACTTACACCCATCCTTACTTAGCTTCTTCCACAAACTACTCCCTTAAACAACTATAGTAGATTTATGATGTCACAATAATGAAAGCCAAGGAAGTAGGGTTAGTTGATAATGATAAATTTGTGACAAACAATTGATGATGGAGATAAACCAATTTAAACTTACTTAAAAATATAAATGACAAATTTGAACCTAATTAAATTCATAGAAAACCAATGTGAATCAAAATTTAAAACATAAGCAACATTTTATATCACGTATTCACTTTTTGTTCTTGTATATAATTTATTAGTTAGTTACAATATATATATATATACTCGAATTGTTTAACAAAGTCAATACAGTCTTATGTTACTCAAAAATGAGATTAAGTTTTGTTTCCACCGATATCATCAGTATATTTGTCACAATTAAATTTTACATCATCAATATTTTTGTCCAATTAGAGTTTACCTTATCTTTTATGTTATTTTCATTTATTTGACAATTATTGACTGCTTAATATTTTTAAAATATGATGGATATCGATGATTCTTAAAATATGTGTCTAATTTAATTATAGCATGAAGAATATATATTTACATTGTTTCCTTTACTTTCATAATACCTTCCTCCATTATTATTTCCTTGTCCCTGAGCACCTTTTTCCTTTAGATGTACCTCTTCCTTTGTCATTAGAAGAATTGTAATTAACCATGATTTGAGACTCATTTGCATGTGTGTTTTAATTCCTTTTCCTATTGAATCAAGAGAGAAAACAATATTGATATCCGGAAGAGGATTCATGAGCATAATTTGAGATCTTACTACAACATATTGTTCATTTAAACCACGCAAAAATCTAATCACACAATCTCCCTCTCTATACTTCTTCATTGTAGTGATCAACTGGCACGTGCACTTAACAACACAAAGGCACTGAGGAATAGGCCTGAAATTACCTAACTCTTGCCATAATCTCTTCATTTTAGTGAAATATGTATTGATAGTGGAATCACCTTGTCGAAGTGAGTAGATCTCTTCCTGTAAATCGCATATTCGAAATACGTCTCCTTGATAAAAACGATGCTTTAAATCGTTCCAAATTTCCAAAGCAGTATCCAAGAACATCACACTTTCTGCAATTTCTAGATCTAGCGAATGATGCAGCCAATATATCACCAAAGTATTACACCCATCCCATGCTTTGTAATTTTGATATCCCTGATTTAGCTGAGGCAAAGTTCCATCAATGAAGCATAATTTGTTTTTCGTTTTTAGAGCCATCATCGTAGCCCGTGATCATGAGTGATTGTCGAAGGGGAGTAACAAGAACTTCCAGGATTCTTGTTCGGATGTGTATAATAGGGATTCTAATTCACATTAGTTTCTACTGTATTTAACGATAACAGAATCGATCAATCAAGAACTTAGGGCTTCAAAGGAAAATGAATTGTACCAGAAGGGGGTGTGGGATTCAGGGGACTTTGTAAAAGGGCAATTAAGTATTTTCATAACATTTTAAAAAAGTAAGCCGGGTGGAAAGAGAGGTATAAAAGGAGAGAATAGAAATTCCAATGGACAGAAGCAGGCCTTGACCCAGAAAAAAACAGAGGCCCAGTTGGTTGGCCTGTGAAGAAGTTAAAATTAGGTTAAACCCTCCCTCTCCCAAGTTTGGTTCCAATAACAAGACCCACTATCCCCTTTGAGCATCATGGAAGAAGCCACTTCGTCGGAACCAAAAATTGTGGAGCCGACCACCACTGACGCCGCCGGAGACATGGCTGTAGAGAGTTCAGAGCCTGCCGGCGAGCCCAACCAGAAACGGACTAGAGAGGACAAGAATGACGAAGAAGATGGTGTTTCGAAGAAGCACAAAGTGGATGCCCAAGACCAAGAGAAGAAGAAACCCTCAGGTCCCGTCAAATTAGGTTTCAAAACCTTCGCCTCTTCCGTGGAAATGTTCCATTACTTCTACAATATCCTTCATACTTGGCCCCCTTATGTCAATCTTAACAAGGTATTCCAATCCAACACTTGCGACGGTTATCTCTTTTTCTTTGATAAAAATATCTATTTATTTTTTTTAAAAAAAGGAACAAATTTCATTTAATGCATGAATAGGTTGCATCACTTGGAAAAAGACTAACTTTTTCCCCCAATCTATTTAATTGTCGTGTTTGGTTTCAGTGACATTGAAATGTGATATGAAATTTCAATTTCCCTTACATCTCTGCATGTCCAGTGTAAGCTAATGAATGTGTAAATTTGTGTTCAATGATTGTAATGTATCTTGATGATGCAGTAGCCATGCCATAACCTGAATTGAGTATAAGTTGTTTCTGTGTGGCAGTATGAGCATACAATGTTATTGGAATTGCTTAAGAACGGCCATACAGAGCCCGATAATAAGATTGGAGGAGGAATCTGTGTTTTTCAAATCCGCAAGCATCCTATGTGGAAAAGTAGATGCTTCTTCCTCATCAGGGAGGATGAATCTGTTGATGATTTTAGCTTCCGTAAATGTGTGGATCGTATTCTTCCCTTGCCAGAGGAGATGCAAGTGAAAGCTGATGCTAACAAGGCATTGGGTGGAGCAAAAAATCATCATAGAGGAAAAAGTGGTGGTGGCAGAGGTGGTGGACGTGGCCACTGGAAAAGGGGAAGATCAAAACATTGAGTGCAATGGTGACTGCTGGTCTTTGTTTTGTGTGTTAAGATCTAAAATGTTTTATGTATTCTTGACCAGCTTATTTCATGATTCCTGACAGTAGCTGATAGCTGTATACACTTGGCTTTTTTAACCTTCTATTACATGCAGTTATATTTCTGTTCCATATTGCAAAATGATGCTTTGCATCAATACAATACAAAGTTCAGTCGTAGTAGTAACCAATATGGGCATTCTTTGGTAATGTATTTTTGGATTAAAAGTGAATTTTTAGAATGAAAAGAAATAGAAAA